>KZ308747.1:54177-96611 GCA_000376725.2 Ladona fulva
AGAAGATATATAGATAGATTGATTGATTAAAATATTTGAGCCGAATCTCTTATGAAGCCCTTATTGTAAAATTGTTCCTGCCACCATACCTTTATTAATGAGATATTTTCAATTTTAGAGCAGAGTATTTAAGAAAATGTATCTTTTATTTACTTTTGTCGAAGCCTAGTTCGCATCTGTAATAACACAAAAGCTGCTAAGGTGTTAATTTTACACTCATTTTGGTCACTGCTTATTGAATGCTATTATAAATATTATACATATGTTTATTGTACCATTGTACCACACTTATTGGGGCTTATTTAACTCCGGCACATTCAATTCAGGCACACTGATTAAATCAATGGAAAACTACCTCACTCCTCATCTTGCCTAGTCGCCTAATCTCCAATAGAAATTTGACGGTGATTTCAAAAATCAAACCAGCCTTCGAATTGATGACTGTTGATACACAAAATTCACTTTCACTTTAACTTCAAGTTAAAATTCTAAGCTTTTATTGCCTTAATGAAACAGTTCCGAATATATTCCGACCTACAAAATAACCAAAGAAAGAAATACCATGGACAATCTGCTCATATAATTATTCTAGGCTATAAAGGAATTGACTTAATACCTACTTTCTTAATAATAATCCATTTAACGGGAGTAAGCTATTTAAATATATGTTTCAGAGTTATGGATGATGTAGTTTTAGAGCACATATAAAAATATTTTGCTGATAATACTGAGTTTAGACTTTTTATCAACTATTCTTCGCACAACTCTGAAATATACTACTGTAATAAGTCCTATTAATTCCCAAAAAAATAATCAATTTAATTTTTCAGTTCGTGAACAATTTAAATTAATGAAGATTAATTTAGGAATAGGCAACCGAGAAACCTTCATTGGCAAGCTAAGTATTTTTAAATCAGAAGGCATCTGTAAAATTTTTCTTTTGAGGTATTTTATTATAAATCCTTCAAATGACGAAATGAAATTAGGCTAAAAACGGCTAATGTAGGATTTCTTTCACTACATTTCTTATCAGAACTTTCTTCATTCTTAGGTACTGTCTTTTGATTATCTCCAAATATGAATCACTTCATTAGGTAATAACTCCCTTTACTTTACTCCTGAATCGACTTTAAGCATCAACCACCAATTAGCCGGCCTGATATGATAATAGTCGAATTCTGATTAGGGAATGATTCACTTGAAAAACTTTCTACGTTCTTTTAGTTTTCTTTATATAAACAGCATTAAATTTTTATAGCTTGTATCTGATAGTAAATAAAAGAAACAATACAGGTGAATTACATGTAAACGTGAGGACGTTAACGAATTCTATAATATGTTANGGAATAAAAAATGTTGAATACATTACAATCAACGTCATGGCCCATAGGTAACTCTTTCTTGTCTGCCCCCAGTCTGTTGCCTTTGCTTCGAGGAAAGTTCTACTACCTGACGCGTATCCATAATACATCCCGACTGCTTGTGGGATCGCGGCAAACTTTTCTGTATGATTAATGTCCCCGTAATGAATGAAACAGGTGCGGTGTGTCGAGTGACTCACTATGAAGAAAGTTGCGTCGTATTATTAGAACCTAGGAAAATCCCAATGAAACCAAACCAAAAACTCTGAACAAAAGCTATTATAAAACTCTGGGCTATCTTGCTAGAACATACCATTTTGGGATACCAGGGCCTTGTCTCATAAACTGTAAGATAGCTCAATGGCTAGAGTAATCGTCTGGATAGAAAAAGGCAGAGTTCGACGGACCCCGGAATACCGCTCGAATCCCTGTCATGACCCGCTCATTTTTTATTTTCGGTTTCCTTTCTTGTAATTACACATCAATCAATCTTAACTGGAGCATAGATTTATAAAAAATTGGCCGGATTCCGCGTCACTTTGAATCACTTCCGTAATTCAAAATTGATTGAACTGTTAACACATGTCCGACCTTTCCACCGAGAATGCAATGTGTCGTAGACGTATGCAATTTAGTCTCGAGATATTTCGTGCTAGTGAGTTGACAAGGTACAAAATTTGCTTCTACTAAACCGACTGAAATTCCAAAAGTTTGCCAGCCCACGGTGGAATGCAGCCATGACAATGTACGAATGCAACTGCTAACGAGTGTCTCCGACCGAAAACTTAGTAGCGTTCCTGGAACAACGCAGGATTGTGCAAGGTCACAATATGTGAACAAATACACAAGAAGATGAAAATAGGAACACGCAAAACGAAATATATATAATCTTCATCGCGATCATGTGGAGAATCCACAAAAGAGATTGAGTTGTGCTTAATAAATTACTGGCTGAAGTGCCCGTTGATTCTCAACGGACAGAATAGAAGTCGAATTAAATATAGTGCATAATACCAATTTGTACATAATAGAAAATAAATTCTCAGCGAGGAATATAGAAGTCAGATTAAATATAGTACACCTATTTGTACTAAGAGAAAATAACATCTCGCATCTTAGTTTAGTCCAATGGGATATGTTATTGAAAACAAAAATTTCTAATCAAAGTTCGAAACCGAAATCTACATTCAAGGATAAGAATTTAAATCTTTATAGAATTTTGTTCGCATGAATCTTTTCTCAAGTTAATGTTCACGTTTGCAAGATTTTCAACTTCTGGTTCTAAGCGTAAAATTAATCTTAAAATATGTCAATAGTCCGAATCCATAGACGAAAAGTTATTCATTCATCTCCACTAATTCATTACGGTGCTACGTATGTTTTTGCCCCTGTGATTCATCACTACAAATTGTTCGTGATTGTAATTTCTGTAATCTTTTGGTTCTTATCTCGATTTTATACGACTATTTCTTCTAATTTAATGTTGCAAAAGAAATAATGTCTGAAACCGATAAACTTTACTTGCGAACTTTACGTGTATTTCTTATGGTAATCTATCTGAACGATCTTGGTTCAATCCCAGCAAAGTTATCCAATAAAAAGGTAACAGTACTTCCTTCCGGATCTCAGAGAACACGTATGCAAAGTTTGACGCAAATTGGACAAACGGTCTGGACTCCAATCTCAGACAAACAAACACACAAACCCACAAACAAACCCGCAGAATTTCTGCTTTATATATATAGAAGATATATAGATAGATTGATTGATTAAAATATTTGAGCCGAATCTCTTATGAAGCCCTTATTGTAAAATTGTTCCTGCCACCATACCTTTATTAATGAGATATTTTCAATTTTAGAGCAGAGTATTTAAGAAAATGTATCTTTTATTTACTTTTGTCGAAGCCTAGTTCGCATCTGTAATAACACAAAAGCTGCTAAGGTGTTAATTTTACACTCATTTTGGTCACTGCTTATTGAATGCTATTATAAATATTATACATATGTTTATTGTACCATTGTACCACACTTATTGGGGCTTATTTAACTCGTAGCATTCCGGCACACTGATTAAATCAATGGAAAACTACCTCACTCCTCATCTTGCCTAGTCGCCTAATCTCCAATAGAAATTTGACGGTGATTTCAAAAATCAAACCAGCCTTCGAATTGATGACTGTTGATACACAAAATTCACTTTCACTTTAACTTCAAGTTAAAATTCTAAGCTTTTATTGCCTTAATGAAACAGTTCCGAATATATTCCGACCTACAAAATAACCAAAGAAAGAAATACCATGGACAATCTGCTCATATAATTATTCTAGGCTATAAAGGAATTGACTTAATACCTACTTTCTTAATAATAATCCATTTAACGGGAGTAAGCTATTTAAATATATGTTTCAGAGTTATGGATGATGTAGTTTTAGAGCACATAAAAATATTTTGCTGATAATACTGAGTTTAGACTTTTTATCAACTATTCTTCGCACAACTCTGAAATATACTACTGTAATAAGTATATATATAAATATACTAAAATGGCAATGACGCAATAAATACTTTTATGTTGCCATCAATCTCTACGCTAAATTTCCTCCACATTTTCAGTGAAAACTACGAAAAACGAAAAAAAAATTATTGTTACGTCTTCTTTCGTCCATATTTTCCATCCAATTTTCGATCTATATGATGTGCCCAATTTTTTTAAGGCTATTAGAAGTGGAAATAGAAATGCTATGCAAGAAATTTTAATAAGAAAACTAAACAAAAATTATTATATGATATGTATTTGAATAAAGAGACAACTGATTTGCTAGTTTTCAGTTTGGTTTGTAATAAAAATTATTGGGAATTAAATTTGTACAAATTTGTACAAATATTTGACTAAATAAAATGTTTATTTTTTTATGATACCTATGAGTAAAAGGCATATAAAAACTTGATAGAAAAATCTTCTTTTCCTAACATTTTGGATGACATTTTACGTCAGTTTATTCTTATCTCCCTTTTAATTTTCATTCCGTCTTTTCATTCCGCTTCAATATCTACTTCATCTATACTCCCTCGATTTTTCTATCTCATTATTCATCCTTTCCCAAGCTTTTTACTCCTCCATTCCCTGTAGGTAACCAATTTCTGTTTAGGTCAACAAAGGCACCGGGAAACTTTTTTTGGCCCAACTCGACGTAAAAATTTATTTATGAGCCTATCATTTCGCTACCATTGAGCGCATCGCATCTACATTTTAATAAGGAATTTTTCCGCCTGTATGTGATTCTTCGTTGGAGGATCTGTTCACGTTGAGGGCACAATGAGCTTCCGGAATTTTTACCCTTTCAGAGCGGGGAATAAAAAATGTTGAATACATTACAATCAACGTCATGGCCCATAGGTAACTCTTTCTTGTCTGCCCCCAGTCTGTTGCCTTTGCTTCGAGGAAAGTTCTACTACCTGACGCGTATCCATAATACATCCCGACTGCTTGTGGGATCGCGGCAAACTTTTCTGTATGATTAATGTCCCCGTAATGAATGAAACAGGTGCGGTGTGTCGAGTGACTCACTATGAAGAAAGTTGCGTCGATGGGATGCGGTAAAGCCGTGGAGAGAATGAGAGTTAAGAGTTTGAGGGATAATTATTCGAAAAATTGACACATTTCGCTACAAGGAGAAAACGAAAATATGTACCAGAGTTCAAATCTTTCTATGGCTATGGAGGAGAGAATGGGTTGTATGTTTACGTATGCGATTTGCATCAAAATCTAGGAATTACTTTCTTCAATGAGCAGTCCAGTTATCCCAGGTATATGAAAAAGAAATACTTTCAATAATATATACGTATTAGATCGATTCAATAAGATTCAGTATTCAGGTTCTGTATTTCAGATGAAATGTACTCTGACAAATTCGATCACACCGTATCATTAAATGCTATTCATAGAAGCTTCCTCATCTACAGCATTCGGAATAGGCCTTCTAGCGACGTAGCGTTGCCACCTCGCCTGAAGGCCAAATTACTACGTGCTACCGCCGCTCGCGTGTGTTTTTCATCCCTTAAAGTATTGAACCCAACGGTGCCAAGTGAAACTTCGAATTTTCTGTAATTCCAATGCCCAAAAATTCACTCCTGGCTCCTAAGAAGGACTATCTTTGCTTTCAATCATAATGCAAAATATATATCATGATGCAAACAGACGCAGAAAATTAATTTCTCTGGAATGAAGGAAATTAAAAGAAGTGTAGACACAAACACCAAACGTAACGCGAGCAGCTATGAATGGCATTTCTTCTTCAAAGACCTATAAATTCCAGGACAATTATTTTAACTTTCATAAGATTCGATTGCATATCGTTTTCGCCAATAATTCCGACAAACCGGTACTCTTAATATTTCGTATTACGCGGTCCCTCTTCGAATCCGTTCACAAACATGCAGAGATACCGACCGAGCATCAGCTTTACCAGATCCTACCGAAAACTTCGCTCCTCCTCCTCTCCACCACTCCGAACTTTGCAGTCACACGGTTGTCATATATCTCTAGCTCTTGCTTAGGCCAACAGCTTCGACTTTCGGCCACGCAAAGCGCCATCGAGTGTTGCGTTCCTTTTGTCCAGCAGTGTACAAACAACTAAGTAAAAATATTTTAAAGAAGAGATGTTGTCGAGAGCTTTTCTTACGCAATGTATTGTATACTTTCGAAATTTTTTATCCTCGAGAATGCCTGGAGTATCTCGCCCACAATACCTTGAATCGCCAGTGCCAAATTTTAAAAAATCTTACGGTGCGACAGAATGAAAAATACGTTTTTCACATCCAGGTTTTAAGTAATATTTTTGAGGTACATAAACAGAAAATTTAGAAATTTTACTTTCCCTCGTGACTTCTTAAGTAAGTAAACATAATTGTGTAAATGTATTGTATATTTTTTTTATTTTGTAGAAACTGATAGCAATTAGACCTATTATGATTGTTGGTGCAAAATCTCGCGGTCTTTCAATAATACCTTCCTAATATCTTGGCCTGAAAGATAGGTTTTAACTTGTCCCTTGATATTCATAGGAGTAGCCATACCAGGCTTGAGAACTACAGCTACGGAGATGGTAATATATTATTATTTAACCATTACGGCGAGGTTGATTACGTAGTACAGCAGCTTAAAATTTAGATAAAGCAACTGAATGCAACTATCTCAAACCTTTAAGAAAGATATCATAACATAAAATCAAACACTGGATGATTTCGGTTGCGGTAAAATAATCCTCAGCAGAAGCTTAACGGATAAACGCCCACGACGTGGGATAACTCCCACGTACAAAGGGAAGCGAATGAAAACCGCGAAAACAAAGATGTAAAAAATCTTTTAATGATAAGAGCAGCAGAGATTATCAACACATTTGTTTCGACCGATGAGAAGAGACTTTAACGTCTTTATTATTTAGATTGAGAATAAAAGGTCTCCTCTTCCATCTAACCTGTCGTCATTGTTATTATTTAATAAATAAAATGAATAAATTTGTAAATAGAAATAGAGTGGAAAACTTAAGAAGAATTGTTAGATGTAAAAAATCCTAAGTTGTAACATAGGAAGAAATATCTCCACAGCAGGAAAACACCCACAGAGAAGGGGGTGTGAAAAACCTGCGCAAACCTACAAGTACAAGCTGAAAGATGTGTGGGAAACAGTGTATACAAACATCACTTGGGTATACTGTAAGTACTACCCAAGTACAGTATAAAACACTATATATGTCATAAAAACACTGACTTTGGCATAAACGTCCCTCGTCCACACTACAGATCAATTTATTGCGTAGAATACAATACAATTGAGCTAAAATGTCATGAATACTCAGTAAACCGTTCCGTGTAACAGGTCAATCATTAACTTAAATTCTTAGCAAAACAATTCTCACTGGTTCCGATGCTCATCAGAGAGCATTAGTCCCATTCGGCTCTAACTCACGATACATTTCCATGAATTAGAGCGGCGAGCTCGGCCCAAAAATGTCCATTTTATCTTCGCGAGACTGATTGACTGATTTCAGAGAAGGCGGCAATGACATTCGACCTCCGAAATCTGTTGAATGAATCCGCAATCACATCGACGGATGATCGTTTTTTATTATTCTGAACTCACGCTCGCTGGCTGTTCCATTTCAATACCCCACATTTCAAAGTTTATTTTTTCCCTCTGACGATTGCACATTCGTTCCGCGATATTTCTTCCGCCTTCCCAATCAACAGCAGCAGCAAACTCTTTCATCAATTCCATTCCGAGCAATATCGGATTTCTCGACTGTTTGCCGAGCTCATTCAGCCATGTGTTGGCAGGTAATTTCGAGCCAGTCAACCGTTTGATTTCGTAAATACCTCGCGTTCCTCTTACGCTGCAGTCACGTGCAAACTTTAAGTCGGCCGATTAAGTACTTTGAGAAGTTCCACCGACTGGATTCTTGCGCAACTAAATTGCATCCCACCGGTTGATACGTGTCCAAACTCGCTGTTGAAGCTGCAAATATGTGATTAGAGGACTATCCCGGCAGAAACAGATTCACGGTCAAAAAAGGGCGAACAACGACCGTAATATCAATTACGTGCTACGTGATGACGTATGCATTCATGGGAATGGGAGGTGTAATTATGAGTTAAAAAGTGTAACTTTGGCATTAAGAAAGAATGTTTATTTCATAAAATGAAAACCTTAAGTATGAAACTTGTATTAGCTACTCGACAATTATAATTAATATTGTACACCTCAAAAATATAGGAAGAGGGCTCCCGGATAGTCAAGTGGGCTACGCGTTCGACCTCAATGAAAGGGGTCCCGAGTTCGATTCCCGGTGGAGGCCTACGTACGAAATAATCTAAGCTGTCAAAGCGCTTTTAACAATACTATACTGATATTTTGGACAGTCAAACTCAATTTGACTATACCCAGGAATAAACAGGAGTGAGTGAAAAGATCAAACCTAGGTCTCCTACTATCCGGAAAAATGTTCTAACCACCGAACGTGCCATGCGGAGCCAATCTCACTCCGTTAACTTTGTTTCACTTCGACTATTTAGATTCATAGAATATTCATATCTAACCAATCATTGACCCATATAAATCTACATAACCATAAATTAATAAGTACCTAAAGTTTAAATAGTACAATCATAACTTTTATTCATTCCAAGGAATTAATTTTCCTCAGTGCAAATGTTATCCGCAGTTAAATGTTAACCGAATGTAATAATTTAATTTGTGCAGCGAAACCGTAAAAATTTTACAATGAATTTTCGCTAAAACGTCACATTTTTTCGACGTCCATATAGCTTTCAAAATAGCCGCTTCCACTGTCGTAAACTTGTTTACGAGTTGGCACGATGCCTTTCTTCCTTTTAATTGCTCTTGGAGTATAAAAGAGCAAGCACTCAAGCTCCCTCAGGACACCGATTCTAATCCTGTTGAATCTCGCGACCGTTTGAATGCACGAAAGCCAACCCCTAAAGGTTTTGGTTGGACAAAAACCCCCTTCAACCAATGGCCTCATAACGAAATTTTTCTTTGCTTATGTAAGCGTCCAAAGTTGACCAAAAGCTTTGAATACCAACGGAAAATGTTCGGATTCCAGGTCACCTCTAAAAAATTGACTCGCACGTGAGTTGGCTAATTAAAGCGATGAACAGGTGAATGGGATATTTTAGTCTACCAATTCTTCTCTCTTGTGCAGGACGAAGGAAAAAGTTGAAATAACAAAAATAGGCGGTAATTGTGAGGTAAAAATTTAGAACCGATGATAATTAACCACCAATGTTTGGCGTACGGTAACTTTATTCGGAAAACTTCAACTCGCGAATCAATCTAGTAATGCGCCTATATTTTAGCGGTTTGAACTCAAGACCATCAGTGAGGGTAGAAAAATGGTGGGAATAGGTAACATATTTTTGAGCAAATTTTGGCTGTATTTTCGCTCCTCTCGATTTATCGAGTTCGGGCATTTGACTCAAGTTCAGCTAAAAGTTCCCCAAATACATTCCGCTTGACTTGGGGAAAACTCGCGGAAGATTTTTATGTCAATATTCGCCATAACCACATCGGATGTTAAACACAAGCATGGAATGACATAGGAACTTTTATCTGTTTAATTTCTGCAGAAAGCTCTACAGCGTTTCGCCCCAAGGCCCGATTTCACAATGTATACTCCTTGAACTAACGTTTACTTTAAGACCCGGTATTACAAAGGTTTGTTAAAGTTAACGTTATAGTTAATCTATACACATAATGGATTATCATGGATTTTAACTATTATCATCAATATTATTACAACCAACAGATATTATAATGGTTTTCAAGAGTAAAAGTGAGCATTACAATTAATGCTCATGATAATCTATCATACATATCTTCACTTTAATAAACCATTATAATATCGGGCCCTATATAGAACAATATTCAAAATTTATTTTACGTGTTCGATACACCGGGCCAAAGTTTACCACCAAATAGACGTTTCACCCAAATGCAGTTCACTCAGGGGACTTTTCACACAGATCCCAAGACTTTCCAGTTAAGGATTTTGCACGAGATTTTTTTAGATCCTAATTGTATCAGACTCAAGGCCTAGTCAGTTAGATAACCCTCCAAAAGAAATTCATGTAACGTTCTTTTATATCGCTCTCAAAGATTATTTTACCGAAATTAGTTATAAGTCGTGACCGCCAAAGCTATCCCAAATTCCTTTTGAGAATGCCATTTGGTAAAACATCCATTAGAAGAAACACTCCTTAAAAAATTATGTATTGGGTGCACCGGCTCTTGGGTGAAAATTCGGGGGCAGGAGAATGGCGCGCTCTTTTCCGACTTCAGCATAGAAAAAGAAAGCTGGCGAAAATTCAGGATATTCTCATTAACTTAAGTGGAAGTTTTTCCTACGGAAATAGAACAAAACCTAGCTGGTTTCTACATTTCTCAATGTATTTTGCTGAAAACTCTCGACATTCCCTTAGGTTTCCATAAAACATTTGTCCACAACATTTTTATAAGCAAATTCAATTGCACAGGTGGAAAGTGGGTATATTTCGATACCAAGTAAGACATTGTTTCCATAAAGAAAGACCAAAATACATGGTTTTAAAGAAAACCGCACCTTATTCCCAATTGTCTTCAAAGTATCACTTTCTTATTTTTCCCTCTTTTTTCTCCTAGATTGTGATCGAATTAAACCTTAAATAATTCGCACCGTACTGTCCGGAATAATTTGAAATTATCGGCTTGAAATCGCTGTTGAAAACAACCACAAGAGCGATTTCAAGCCGAGACGCCTACACCAAGAGGTTAACCCGTCGTTTGGACCTCCTGGATAAAGTGGAGATCCGAAACTTTCCCAAAGATGGAATGCTGGTCAACGAACAATTGTTTATGAACCCTTCCCCTCTCCTCTCTTTACCTAGCCAAATTTTCCCTGATGCTCTGTCCCCTACCCTCCCTCCCCCTTAAACTCCTTTACTATATATACTGTGGAGAAAATTGTCATTTTGCCTGAAGATGTAAGACCTTCTTACGAAACCAGTCGCAGAATAAAACCTGTGGAAAATTACGAAGGATTTTAATTTCATCTAGTATGGCTTTCCACCGAGTAACGCCTGATCATATCGATTTTATTTATATATTTCCTTTCTTTATTTTCTTACGAATTAAAGATCCAATCCCCTTTAGAATAGGTTACGCAAAATCCCGCTTGACACATCAATCATACCAACGCGGCGGCCCTTTTTCAGAAAAGATTTGGCTCCCCTAGCATGAGACAGAAACTTAACCAAAACCTTCCCCTTCAAGGTGAGGCGGAAGTAATATAGAGTAATTAATCTACCAACTTTTACGAATGCGCTCGACCTCCTAAAATCAAACTACGGGTGAAATAGGCAGGGAATATTCTATTCCACCAAAATGAAACTAATTGTAAGTAGAGGAAAAGTTACCTTGGTTTCCATCTGGAATGAAGGAGCGAGCGGATTCCTTCTTTCCCAATCATGGCTTCAGGAGGCCTCGCTTGATTATTACAGCGCGACTTATCGAAACTCCACCTGGTCTCTTTTGGCCGACGTCTTTGTTCTCTTCTTTTTCCGACGAATCGTCTGACATTTAAACGACGTCCTAATGCGAGCAAAAAGGATGATTTGAGCGAAGGTCGTGACAAGCGGAAAGGTAAAAATTTTTCGAAATGAAAGAAGGAAAGGTTCGGCCCAGGAACGCGGAGCGACTTTTCGGAACTATTTTTTTCCGCAAGCAACACTAAAAGGTCACGCTCTGAATTTTTCATATGAAGAATCGAAAAGGGTTTCTTTTCTCTGTTTTCTTTCGCCGTTCCTTAGGAAACGAACCGCTCCGGTATCCGAATTTTCTGTTCCACCGCTTTCAATTTCGAGATGAGATATTTTTTCGTTTGGCGCCACGTGGAAAGGGTACTTTTGGACGAGAGAAATAGCTTCGCGATTCTTTGATCATAGTCTGGCGTGACACGAGCGGTTTTTTTATCAAAAAGATGTGACTAACTCGTTCGCGACATTAACATTTAGTATTGAGTCACTCCTAAGTCATCAGAAGCACTTCAATTTCCTCCGTATTTCGTCATATTTGAAATTTTCACCACCCAAACTAGCAAGTTCCTTATAGCTTATTATTACTCTAACATAATGCTATATTTTTTAAATCATAAACATTTTTCCTTTATAGGAAAAGTCCCATACCTTACAGGATCGGCTGATTATTTTGATGATTGGTGATGATGACAAATTTGGTTTTGACGCTGATTTTTACGGCCAGATGCCCCTTCTGCCGCCAAACATGATTTGGAAATTCAGACACGCTCACAACCATTCTCAATCCAACAAAATGCGTTAATCCAGGACTCCAACCCGGGTACTTTGTTTTCTGCTGGGCGATAACCACTTCGCCATCTTTGCCGGTATTGAACTTAATGAGCTATACATGTTTAAAACCTATTGTAAACGTTTGATAAGCAATATATACCTTATTCTTCGATATTTAAATTTTCAAGCCCTCCATCCTACCAAGCAAAAGGTATTAAAGTATAGTATTCTCAAAAGTGCTTCGACAGCTTAGGTCATATCGAACGTAGGCCCCCACCGGGAATCGAACCCGGGACCGCTTTCACTGAGGTCGAACGCGTTGCCCACTTGGCTATCGGGAGCCCAAAAGGGTAAATGAGCTTTTTAAAGTAAAGTATCAGTAAATTATTATAAATTTAAAGGTTAATAATTGAGCAAGGAAAGCGGTGCGGCTGAATCCCAAGGAAAAACTTTTTTTAATTATATTTTTACTCCTGTTTAACATAAATTTAATTAACTACCAGTGTAAAATGTAATAACATTATCCTCTGTCAAGTGGGCTAAAGTCTTATTCAGAAATGTACGTTATTAAAGGCCAAATTTCTACAGCCGCCGGGGCCTTTACGTCCACATTACAAATATATGAGCTATTTTTAAAGACCTTCCAAAATAAGATTTATATTAATTAATTTATTGCAATTTTGTAAATTTTACATCGTTTTACATATCTTTAACTTTATTTTAATCTATTTAATTACTAATAACAGAATTTTTTAGATTAAGCGCTTCCCTGCTGCAGTTCTAATAATTGTAGTCCCCCTTCGCAAATCTATCCATATTTTGAAAAACCAATGAGTTCACGTCACTCACATGCCGGCATTTTTCGCCTCCTTTTCTCCTTAAATCTCATTTGATTCATTTCCTAACGAATTCTTCATTTCATCGCCAAGATTATTTTCTGTCGCGGCATCATTTATAACCGTCATCGAGATAAAAAATATATCTCTCAAATTCCCGTTTCTAACGTTTTTCGAAACATTTTGCTATTCAGCTATTGATGGTTTCGGTGGCGTAGTGGTTAGCGTGTTAGCTTACCAACGCCGGGGTCCCGGATTCAAATACTGGTTAGGGCATGGTTGTTGGCGAACGTGACTTATAAAAGGTCAATTGGGAGAGTAGTCTCTTAAGACTAAAATTCGCACAATAAAGTCGTCGTCTATTCAATTGATTTATAATAGTATCATTCTTCGATTTAAGTATAAATAAATAATATAGAAAGGGGATCACAATTAAACAACAGAGGGCATTCTCCCACCCAAAGTCCACAACTATATTTTCCATGCTCTTAACCGGAGGAAGTCTTTTTCCTCTCGACCTTGAGTGAAAATTCACAGAAAACTACGAAAGAGAGGCATGTCCGTTCTAGAAACTGAACAGTAACCTGGCCTGTCACTCAGTTACCTACACCTAAGGCATCTAACCGTCATTACTTTCGTTCCGGTCAATGAGAACCCCGAATTTCGGTACCGGGTGTATTTCTTTTCTGCAGCAGCTGTAGATTTGGTTCGAAAAGCTTATTTAGCTCCAAGCGATTAATATTATAATGCCTCTAAAAAGTATAACATTCACAGACATTGGCGATGTTTCGTGGAAATACTACATGTTTGAAGGAAAAGAGACTTTGTACTTTTTCCGCAGGATTTTAGTACAGATATGACCAGGTTTCAGCGAATGATCGCCATCATCAGGGTGATGGTGATCATTCGCTGAAACCGGTCCCTTTTCCTTCAAACCGTACGTAACTTTTAATGACATTAAATTTCATTGAATTTAAGAACAAAACTCGTGATGTCACCGAAAAAAATCAAATTATGCATTCATTTTTTAATTATAAACGTTAATTATTTAGTTGTAATCTTCATCTACATAAATACCCTGCAAGCCGCCTTTTGGCGCGTGGCAGGGGTTCACCGTTTCATCTGAATAGAGAAAAAAATTACTGTTGCTCTTAGTAAGAATGCGAACTGTTTCGGTTTTCGGTTCGATGCCGGGCTTAACCCACAAACTTCGCCTAACCTCAAAGGCGCCATCACATGCCTAATCTGGGACAATTCTGTGCGGTGGGTGCGTAAGGGAGTCGCGTCGCTGAAGACACGCAGGAGATATTCACAACATACCGCCGTCATTTTGCAGTGGGTAGACCTCGAAATGCGCTCAAGCATGCGCTCCTAAAATTCTCCGCCATTCAAGAACCGCATTCTTGGAGGAATTTATTTTTGCGTAGCTGCTATAAATGACCATGGTATGCGAGAATTTTCGCGAAGAACACCTTTGGAGTGGATAGCTTGGTTTGGGTTGGGTAAGGATAGTAGGTCGAGAATCCGAAGCTTTTGCAAAGTTGTTGGAGCACGTCAACCTACAGTTTGGGCTCTTTGGCTCGATTTTTGCATCACAGATACATTCTCCGAAGAAGGTCTTTATTTTTATATTCAATTTATGATGAAAATAAGATTATGGATACGCCAAAATACTGACATAAAGCAATCTCTTAATTAAAACGCACATAAAAATCACTTTTAAGTTTCATTTAAACATGATTTATTCGGAGTTCATAATAAGTAAAACATGACAGGAACTTAAATTTTAACCACGGACATTAATATTTAAAATTTACTCATAATAAAAGACTTTGGAGTAATAAATTGTATTCACAGCGGACGCGATGAACTCTTCAGTATTTTACACGGAAAATCGTTGATCCTCTAAAAAGGAAGTCAGTTATAGCCTGGATTGATAAGTCAAGCGAAAGGTCTCCAAAGGAAAACGTAGAAGAAAATTTCGTTAAGGTACGGCAGATATTCTTGGATGAAATTCGTACTTATTAGAAAATTGTAAATTTCTATCTCGAAAAAATATAACGCAAGACCTATCAGGACGAAATCTCCACCATCTGACGCTCTATCATAATACAATAAGATGTGATTCGGAAGTATGCCTTGTTTACCAGGGGAACAAAAGCAATATTTTTCCTCTAGGAGCACTTATAAATCATCTAATTTGATTTGAAGTCATCTACCACACGAGCAAAATCCGTCGCTGTAGATATATAAATAGATAATATTGTGTCATTACTCTCCCATCATCTGGTAGTAGTAGTATTGTATTTATTAGGTGACTCATTGCTGAGGTAATTTTCCTTGCCAAGAGAAACGCCAATAAAAGGATTGTTCACAATTCGCCATCCATTAGACCTCTAGCTAATCTTTGGGCATAATTATCTCCTTAGGATATACAGGATGTAAATTTACTGTAGAAAAATGAAACTGATATAAAATTTGCGAAACAGGAACCAAAATAAACCCAAATTTTAGCATGAAGGATAGATAATTATCCTTCGTAAGCAGCTTCTCTAGTCGATCACATAATTGGGAATCGGAAAGAAGATTTCAAGACAATAACAAGTACTCAATAATTTCAAAATACCAAAAATACCTATTTGATTTAATAATTATTCAATGCATGCTCCCCATTTCCGTATAGTTCCTATAATCTTCTTTTAAGATCAAATTCATTTCCATGAAAACAGTTTTACTTTGTTAGCATTCATTATAGAGAAATTCTTCTTCAAAATCCTCCACATAAGACGTTTTCAATCGAAACAATAATTTAAATACCGAATTAAAATCCGATTTCCACGAAACGACAGAATAAACATCATTAAAAAGCTCTCGAAAATGTCCAGAGGAAATGAATGAAAAGATTTCGATTCGTAATTTTCCGATGTCCCTGTATAGGAATCTAATGAAGAAGTTCAAACACATTCAAAGACCTGAATCGCCTCATTGAAACTTTTATCAAAAAATCCTCTTTAAATTCCATGAGAGGATATTTTTTCTGAATTCAAGAGGCTGAGGCAAATGTACTAATGACCGCATCGTTGAAAAAAAGTCTAAAAACTTCATCGCCGTAGTGTGTCTAGTGGAAAATAGTTACAAGGAAATAAAATCGCATCGAATATGGAAATCAGTTCCGCTGAGGTGCTGACATTGCTTCAAAATTGCCCCGTACGCATCACAATCAAACAACACATGCAATATGTAATCAGGGATGCCACCTTTTGAAGGTTCCAAAACCGATTTTGACATTGGGAGAATCCCAAAACAGTAGATTATGCCATTGATTGAATGCATTCAATAAAATGGTTTGCTTTTAAATGGTGAAAAACGCTTTGGATGACGGAGAAGGGGGCATGAAATATGCGGCACTTTGCGTCAGAAGATATAAAGACCCAAAATATTTGTGACGTAATTTAAAGAAGATCCCCTCATTGATGAACGTACGGCTTATACGTTTTGGATATTTCTTTTATATACTGTACAATACGGCACGCGTATTTTATAAAGTTTATTCTAATAATAAGTTAGGTTTAAAGACGTTAGTAGCTGTTTGAAGAATTTTTTTACAAAACTCGTCGACCGGAGATTCCTTGAAGAAAACCAGAGACCGGAGATAAAATACGAAAACCGCAGTCCCCGGACAAAAACCAGAGAGCTGGCAATTTTATCTGTAGTGCAAAATATTAACCCCCATCACATACGGAGTGTGGCCTATTACTAATAAACTATCAAAAAGAAGAGGGCAAGAAAGAAAACAGAATCTGACGTTATAAAAATAGTACATATATTCATAGGTGCTATATGAATTCCATGTAAGTGCTTCTAGCTGTAGGTTTGGGTCGATACGTACTAACGATTGAAGTCATGCTGGCGGTTTTCGAGAAATGCAAGAAAAGAATTACTGGATAGGCTTTAAATCCATTACTTAACGTACTGCTATTAACACGTATGTTACTAATTGCGCACGATTATTGCAGTAATTCATGAAAACGTGAAATTTAGTTCATCTTAATTCCATAAAATTTCACAGGTTAAACGTACCTAAGGTATGACAAGAATCCACCGTGAAATTGGACCGAAGGAGTAATCTCAAACATGCTCTTCCCCCTCGATAATTGCTGATGGTAACCGATCCAATTTTCACAGCCCAAAATCCTCAGAAAATAAGATCTTCCAACCCCATAGGCGAAGTAGAAGTTATTCTGAACACGTGAGTTGCATAGCGAAAACTTTCTGGAAAAGAATAGAACGCTGGAATTTTTCGACATTTTGGAAAAGTAGAATTTCACACTCCTATACAGACGTAAAAATCACGCAAAAATCAAAGATTAATTAATTCTAAGTGACTTTATTCTTAATCAATATTAGATGACATTCTATATGAGTGACAATAGAAGAAACGTAAATCAACCTTTTTTAGTTGCAAAGATTTTTCTTCCATTACCTCCGCAGATTCGAACGAATGATCTTAATATCTCGCCTCAATAAACACCTAACAATAGAAGCGATCATTCTTTCGAAGACATGGTGGTAATGAAATAAAAATGTTTGTATAATTATCAAAAGTTAATTACTTTATCTTTTACATCCACAATCGTTTGAAAAGCTCGAGAAAATAAGCTTACACAAGTGCTATCCCAATAGTAGAGTTCGATATAAAAAGAGACTAACTAGTCTCAATCTATCCCAGAATTATTATCATTAAATACATATATACGTTTCCTTACCTTTAGAAGGCCTTGGGATGATTTTTAATTGCTTATATTCCTTTAGCAAACCATTTTTCTTGTTGTCTGAATCTTTGAATAGTCTACCTATTTACAAATAAGTTGTCTATTGTAATCTGAAAGACGGTGCAAAAAGGAAAATCTTCCATATTCTACTGCCTTGCCCATTCAGCCATTGAATCGCAGCTTCATTGTGATAAGAATGACAGAGTTAGAGGATAACATGAATGGTATTCGTTAGCTATTCCAGGGAAGTTCGAGCAAGTTCAGCATAAACTGCCATAATTGCTTATTCAAAGTTCCCACCTTCTCCCATTGCTCCGCAAACAAGTAAGGTTGAATGCAATTACTCCTTGAATCTCTTTTCAAAATTTTCAATAAAGGGAATTCTTCAAATATTTCCCGAAGTTTAAAAATACTGATAAAGGAGCAACAGAGAAAAAATAATTCTCTTTTTCCTCTCAAACTCAGTTTCGTTTTGCGCTGCCTAGCATCGCGTTAAAATAGATCTATTTCAAGGACATAAGTTCAAGCTCTAATTTTCCTTCTTGTTTAATTATTACATAACTAAGAAACATTATATTAAATCTCAATAGTCTGGCTCTAACTTAAAATTACCATCCATCATTCGTTGTTACATAAAATATTAAAAACTTGATATCGAATTAAACTCATTCCATCCGATTCCTAACTTATAATATTTGTTTTATTGCTCAACAATCATCATCATCTGGAAGAAAAATTTACAAGTGTTATCGTTCAAATATAGACAGAAAACATCCATTTATAGCAAAGCAGTCGACTTATGATTGAAATGTGATAAAGCGGAAAATGTTCTAGATATTTTCTATTTTTGTTACTGACGTCGGAAACGTAGCAAAAACGATCTGAATTTCGGCAAAACTGCCCTCTCGATGTATACACAAATTCATTATTTTTAAGGCATTCCGATTTGTTTAATTTGAAATCTGTTTGAAATATTTCCATTTCAATTTGAGAGCACAATAGGCAAAGTTTATTTTAGTTATTTCTGTCGAACGCATTTTATATCCCTAAAATTGATTCCTGCGGATTTATATTTTACATCTAGAGCATACTTTCAATCGTTGTACTTATTTCACACAACATAAAACACAGAGGTAAAATGTATCTCATTATAGGTTTCGTACTTTTCGGCGAGCACATTTCCCTGAAAATTCATTACCTTAGGCGCCAGAATATCCCATTTTAAGCACCAAATTCACAGCACTCGAACAATCGTCGGAAACTCCGTCCATTTGGGGAACGGCGCCCACTTACAATTACTTTATTTTCGTTGGAAGAGACAGTTCTTCAGCTACTACCGGTTTGTCCTTCTTTCGGAAACGTTTCCTCTAACGATTCTACTTTAGCCCGAGCGCAAGAAAAAAAGCCCCGGAAGCACCTTTTTCAAAAATCCCCCGATTTCAAAAACCTTTCACGTCCGACAACTGGCATAATAAGCGAAAAAAACCGTTAAGAGGACATGTCGAATGAACGAGGGAACGGATGAGGAGTTGCGAGAGGAATCCATTTTTTCCGAGTTCCTAAAGAGATAGACAGGAGGATTATTAATTCGAATCACGGAGTAGTTTACATTCATCCCTTGCAGCTGTTAGAGCCCCTCTTTCCGTCTGTTTCTATCTTCCCTTTACCAGTCCTAACTACGGCTCCCTTCCCGAGCATCTTTCCGACCCTCCGCGTCTTCGTCCCGCAACCGATTCACCGTCCCTTGCCCTCGGAAAAGGAGGAAGAGACGATCGGAGGAAATTCGACACAAATCGCATCGATTCCGAGGCAGACGGAGGAGGCTGCGTGTTGAAATAAATAAACAACGGAATTTCCGAGAGGCTTTCCCTCCCGTCCCGCTTCTTCACGAAGTTGCAGCGGAAATGAATTTTTGAGAGAGCTGCACGGGGGTTGGTATCGACGTGGTTTTTGAGAGAGCATTAATTCAAGAGATGTGCGGGGGATTTTCGGAAACTGAGCACGGAGATGGGGAGTCATTCCGGAGTGTTTGGTACTCCGTGACGCAATACATTATCCTCTTTAAAGCGCACTGGTTATGGTGAAGACATCGCTCCTACCAAAAAGAAGGGCGCCCCTACTTTTCCTATCTTGAATGCTTCGGATCTGCGTATGTTAATCAATGATTGTCTCTAATTGGGACGGAGTTCTGGAGAATAGATGGAAAATTGTGAGGGATTCCACCTTCCTGTTTTCCTCTAATGCTTGTATCTCTCTCTAATGGCAGATGTAATGATTTATAAATCAGGGAAAGGGTAAGATATTTATTTTGTACATTGAGGTGCGCGCCTTAAAAGAATATTGATCCGGAAAGTTGAAGACCTTAGTTCGAACCCCAGTCATGTCGCTATTTTTCACATCAGGGGATTCATTAATCGTAATAAAGCATAAATCCTATCCGATGATGCTAATGATACTTTTAATTTTAATACCACTTTTTGTTAATTCTGTTATTAATCTTGTTATTCTAACTTGTCAAAGCAGTATTACTACTCCTAGATTAATAAAACTATTTGTCATCAAGAAGTAGTTTGAATAAAAAATCAGTTTAGGATGTTTTCAATTTGTAACACGTATAGGATTTATAAGAAAAAGGAACACTGCTGTGGTAAGACATTAGAGTTCGGGAAAAGCTCCAAAAAGCCGTCGTTTGCGAGCAAACTAACCGTTGAAATTTTTCAACCAGCAAGGATTGATGTTCTCCATGGTCGCACTTTGCAAGTATTGTTCTCAATTGAACTGAATTCACCAAGTTACTCTCGTAATGTGATCTATCGAAGTGTGTTTAAGATCAAATTATTTGGCAAGTAAGTTTTGCCATATCTGCAGTTTATTTCGCTCTTTTATTAAAAGTTTGTGATAAAGAATATTGCTCAAATCAGGTGATTTTTAACTTCTGAGTGGTTTTAGTTAAACCGATCCCAAAAGGTTCCTTTTACGTAGAAATATACTGCATCTAATCTGACATGTTTAATAAAATAAAATTCGAATTGTCAATTGCTTTACGCAAATAAACATTGCTTCACTATTTCATCTACTGGCTATAGCAGCCACAGTGGTTCGAGTCTCGGTCCTGACATAATTTCCTTCTGATCTTTCATCCTTAGGAATATTCCTAAGCATACGGCTTATCGTGCAAAATTACATTTCACCCTTTCTTTCATCAACAATTGATTTCCCAAATACTGAAATTGATTCTGGACTATTATCTGATAACCCATATAATCCATCGCTTATTCTCGATCTTCATTAGCCAGAATCGGTTGACATAATAGTTGGTATTCAAAATAAGTAGCGAGTTTCATTGTCGGCCGGAGTGAAGACCATAATCCATTCGATTTAATATTATGTTTTCTAGGAGTAGTAGTATTGTTAAAAGTGCTTCGACAGCTGAGGTCATTTCGCACATAGGCACCCACCGGGAATCGAACCCGGGACCGCTTTCATTGAAGTTAAACGCGTTGCCCACTTGGCTATCGGGAGCCCTTATGTTTTCTAGTTTTTGTCTAAAGCAGTTGCAGAATTCGGAAAATTCATCGCTTCATTTCCCTAATAACTCCTCTACAATTCATCTTATTCCAAGGTTTTATTTACGATTCATCTCCTATTCGTATCCATAGTAAATAGAAATTCAGCATGACTTTCTATAAAGTTAACTAATCCTTTAATACACGTTAAGGTTGTTAACTTATAATTCTAACTCAGGCTGTCAGGAAAGTATCCAAGATCTATCTTTGGAAGCCAAACTATCGACCGACATTAAAATATTACTTGAGATAAGGATGTGCTTTATTGAGATTACTATGAGATACAAAATTCCTTAATTGCCTAGACGAGAATTCGGTTCGCAATGAAATTACCACCTCGAGGATAACGAGGTCGTACACTTTAATACGAGTGTAGACTTTAGTAGAATGCACGCAAAACTCTATTCGCAAACGAAGTCTACGTTTTATTTTGCAACATTTCCATCCACTCCCGATAGCGGAATTATTCATGAAGACGAGTCAGTGTTTCAGCAAGCAATAGAATTAGCTAGTCCGGAACCGTGACCTTCAAAAGCTACGCGAAAAATATCCACGACGACGGAGAAGTGGGTTAGTGGCCCACATTACTCGTTATAATTCGTTTACCTCAATTTTCGACGATTGCTCGCCAAGCTCACATTCGGCTAGAAAGAAGAGAGAGCAGCGGTTTGAAACGCATTTCTGCCGACACGTCTGCCATCTACAGGTGATCGCAGGAGATGAAGTCTTCTCCGAAGGCACGTCATTGCATAAGGGAAGAAGATAGTTGTTATATTCGCGAAAAGCGAATTTGAAATCCGAACCCGTCTCGCCGTTCCCGTCGAGCGAGCGTTGGTGAGGAAGTGCATCACGTACGAGCTGTTTCTCTTTCCGTCCATTTCGAAATCTTCACACTTGCGGGAGAATCTCCATGAATAAAAAGGCGAGGAGGGAGCCCCAGACATCTGACCTTTTCGCCCCTTCATTCGCAAGACGTGAAATCTTTCCATCTCCGAGGTCATCCGCGTGGAAGACTACAAGCTCACAAGGGGGCCCCGTCAGGAGTGGTCCACGGAAAAGGAGAAAAAGAGACCCACTTGTCGCGCAAGTTTCTCGAAAGTTTCGGAAGAGGTCCGCACGGAGAGGGGGAGGAAATAGAAAGATTGTGCGAGTGAGCCCACATAAAGAGTGAAGGCATTATTTCTCTCCTTCCGCGCCAAAGCGCTCGGATATTGGAACTTCCTCCGAAGACCCTCGATATTTTTTTCTCGCGTGTGGGATGCGATAGTCATTTTTTATCCGTTCTCCGGAGTCAGTGAATAGGAAAAGGAGACCAATGGGAAGGTAATGGGTTTCGGGGAGATGGAAAATTAAGCGAGTGGAGGGATGAGAGTTAATTGTCGAATCCCGCGAAAGAGTGCCCCAGTGCGTCTCCTTGGATATGGAAGCAATTGGTGAACATATTGGATCCGAAGCACTCATGCAAGGGGGTGCGAAGCTTTGATTTTTTTCGGCCGTTTATAACCAGAACGCTAGAGTCGATCGTTCATGTTTTTATGTATATCAGCTCACAAAAATACGAGCTATTCTGGCCATATATATTGGGCCGTAGTGAGGGCGAGTGAACGGGGGCAAGTGCCCAGGGTGCCATTTCTTTTAGAGGTGCAAAATGGAAGATCATCGGGTGTTTAGATTTCGACAAATTGTACTTCTTCGTCCTGGGCATTCCACCAATTTTTTTAATATCAATTCGAGAGTAGTAGTAGTAGTGGTAGTTTTGATAGGTGCCTCGACAGCTGAGGTCATTTTGCACCTTCTCAGCATACTGGCTATTAACAGTGATGGTAAATTACCATAATTTAATTTTTACATCAAAAAGAACAATGAACAATGAATACTATTTGTAGCAATGCGGTGAGTTAGCCATAGTGTTATGATTATAAATAAAATAAAAAGGGGGAAAAAGAAAAGCCCCACATTTATGTAGATTCTTTGGAAGAGTCCAGTCTCTTTCATAAAAGTAATAACTTTGTCTGCCTTGCCATGATCATCTGCAATGACATCCTTCAGTGTGCTTGCTCCCAAACACCTCTCCTGTTCACTAGAATAGATCCTGCACTCAGTGAGGATGTGACATATAGAGAGTTGGGTGTTACACTTGTCACAGTGGGGAGGTATACGGGGTATTGTAAAAAGGTATGAGTGCGTCAGTGCACTATGTCCAATTCTCAAACGAGTTAAAACTACTTCCTCCCTCCTATTCTTTCTGACAGAAGAGCCCCAAGGTTTAATGGTTTCTTTAATTGCACATAACTTATTCTCCGTTAGTGAAGACCATTGCTCTTCCCAGTCCTTGAGAGCAATACTTTTGAGTTGGGACTTCAGATCTCCTGAGGACACTTCTTCAAAATCTATTGTAGGCTTTCTTGTGGCTTCTTTTGCTGCCCTGTCTGCTGCCTCATTTCCTGCTATGTTCACATGTCCAGGAATCCAAAGAAATTTTACTTGGACTCCTCTCTCACTAAGTCTACTACACAGATATTGTACTTCCTGGACAAGTGGGTGCACAGGTTCATAACAGGTGATGGCATTCAGTGAACTCATTGAGTCAGAACAGATTAGAGTGGGTAGCTCTTGATCCTGGAAGAATTCTAGGGCAAGCTTGATGGCCATTAGCTCTGCTACAAATACACTGCATATAGGGTGTATCTTGAGCCCATGTGAAAAACCTGAGCCAATGAATGCACTTGCACACCCTGCATCCGTCTTCGATCCATCTGTATATACAATATTAAAACCTTGGAATTCAGATAATGCCAACAAGGATCTGGACCGCAGTTCATCAGGGAGCAAAGTGGCCCTTGGTTGAGCAGCCAACCCAAATGAGACATCAGGCCTGGACAGCTTCCAAGGTGGTCCTCTGAAGGGGCATGTTCGCATGATATTGGGAAGCACTATATCATGGTTTTCTAAAAATCTGTGGATATCAATTCGAATTCGTAACTCTTGCTATATCTAATGTGAAAGCCGAGGAAATTAAATAGTTGCACCGTAGAGCTTGCTACCATACTAATGAATGATGAGAATGAACAAGACAAAAGAAAAAGTTAATTGAAAGCATTAGCATCCTGAGATATCACCTTTTTGATTGACAATATGAGAAAAGAGGAGTAATGGAATCTCTATAGGAAAAATTCTAAATAATTCAGTGCCCTTCTTTTATATATTCTTTTAACACCACAAGCTTACGTTGTACTCAATTGTCACTGGGTGTCAGGAGATACTCTACTCAGAGGGAACACTTCTGTCCATGTTGGCAAAAGTAGTTACTTCGGCTCTGCATAGAAGCAGCACAATTACATAAACACTGGTACTTAACACTTACGTAACCTATAACTATTGTGGCTGATGACATTAAATGGAATTTAATTTAAACATGTTTCATGCTGTAACTATTCTGTTCCCTTTTTAATTTCTACTATTCTATTTTTATGGGCTGTAAAAAAATCTGCCTATAATCGTGGGAACGATTGCTGCTCTTAACATTTTATATGCACATATTTCGGCTCACGTTGAATACGAACATGGTGATGAGGCTTTTACGGATCGGTCTCCTATAGGAATCTTTTTCACCGTGGGTTCGTTAAACATTGGAAAAATAGATCATCATGGACTCAGTCCGTTACTTAGCTTAGATGATACTGGAAAAATAACAGAAATGAATAAAATTGACGAAAACCTGGATGTTCTCCGAAAGTTAAGGAAAATCATTACAATAATTTAGCTTAAATTTTCACTCAAATTCCTTCCGTTGTTTAACTCGCACCCACATCGGCCTTCGGCCAAAACTGAAATTTTGCAAGTAAATTTAAGAAATGCCAGTAAAATAGCAAATAAACCTTAGCAATGAAAATTTCAGAAAAAATGAGAGCTAAATTTGTGTACCTAACAGCATTGGAATGAGATCGGAAGTATTTTACCAGCCTATGGAACCAAAACTGAAGATCCGAATTACGAGTATTTTTTATAAGTAATAGAAACAGATTGAAAAACTCAAGCTACCATTCATGCAAATTTTCCTCAAAACTTTACCGATTTTTTTAAAGTTATATCTTAGATGAGAATTTTCGCTTGTTTCCCCAGCCTACTCTTCTCATAAACTGGTTCAATGGTTCCCAAAATATGTCAGGAGGACGAATAAGTATACAAACCTCCCGAATGCGTGCGGTAGTGTGATGGGAATGTATCTTCGTAAGTGAGATAAATGGCATCGTTTTATATCCATTTAGTTCTTCTTTCCAATAAAACCGTGGCACTAAACCTGACCTAAACCACAAATAGGTTCTTTTTTCGCTGGATAAAAGAGGCAGAAAGTTAGTCTGTTATACTAAGCAGTTTTAGTATCTATTTTGGTCGACTTTACCATTATAGGAGACAGAAGCTTTAGCTGTTTTAATCCAACGTAAACTTCTCGACAAAACGCCCTTACTGTATTTTAGAGTCCGACAATCTCTATACGGACTAACTGAAGGTCCACAAACAATTTCACCGTTTTCCTATAAGAAACAGTAAATACAAGAAATTACTAGGAAAGTTATCCAATGCGGTATCATACAGTAAAAGTATTCCACAAGTCACGTGATCGGTATGAGGAAAAACTACATATTTTCGTAATCCGTAAGATCCGTAAAAACAGCATTCGGCTGGATATTTTTTGCAGTTAGGGAAATTTACGAATACCTTTCAACTCGGGATTACTTCGCGATGAGAGACATTTTTCATCCTTACAAAATTTTCCGCCAAATCTTCGAATCGCAAAGGTATAATAGCACTTTGGCGATGCTCGTTACCCTCTGAATGAACCGGAGATTGCAAGGCCCATCTCCTCCTCGGTAGGTGCCCAAATATGGGTTAAAGCCCTCATTTCTCCCTTGGGAAATTTCCCCTTTGTCTCTATTCTTAATACAATGGAAGCAGGGAAGATAGTGAGAATTTCTGCCTGAATACAGCGGGAAGAAATAATCTGATTCGATATCAAGTTGAACAGTCGTATTATTTGGATTACAAATGAGACCCGTGAAACAATATCTGAAAAAAGTGCAAGTCTATAGAATTATTAACAGATATTGTTATTAAACATTCACTGATTACTTGAAAACGTAAACGGTAGTCCTTTTTTTTCATTCCAATAACTGATCCAATAAGTGACTGCAATCCTCCAGTGGATATTTAGAGTACTGTGGTGTCTTTGTTTGCTCTACTTCGCTCTATTTTCATTTTCCTTAACTAAGTCTTTGAATGGCATAATTTCATTTACTCAAACCATCCAAAGCAACCCGGTGATCGTAAATTATAAGAGTACCATGTAAAATACCCACTTGAATTTTTTCTAATCTAATAAGCATGATATCTCAATATCATAATAGGCAATATCTCCGTCATATACTTTCTTTTCCAACTGGTCTTCATCGCTTCCATTTCTTTTACGTAAGTTTACGTAGCATATTAGTTCATGAACCCAAACAGTAATAATTATCGGATAACACCGCTACATAGCAATCCTGAATTAAGTCGGTGTTGTCATTATTTATGTAAATAATAGCTCCAGAGACCGTGAGTAGTTCCTTCACCTTATAGTTTATTCCTTTTAGTAATGATTTCCGAATAATGATGATAATAAGGACTTTATTCGGCGAATCTTAGTCTACTGAATTACATACCTTTCTTGGCCCTTCTTCAACGAACACAAACAACCATACCATAAATACAATTCAAACCAGGGACCTCAGCGTTGAATGCTTAAACGAATTGAATTAACCATTCAAGATAATAAGTAATCAATAAGAGAATCAAAAATAATAAATAAATTTTATAATCAAGAAACAAAGATAACATAAATCGCAAATAAAAATATATGAGTAATGTATGGTTGTTCATTAAGATGATAAAAAATTCACTTTCATAAGTGCGAGAACCTTGTTAACAACTTCTCTTTAATGTGAGATAGGTAGGGGACCTTTAAGATCGCACACCGAACCCTACTGCCACCAGGAAAGGGAAAAATATAATGGAAGATTCTAAGGTGCATTAAGGTGACGGAAGGAAAGCTGACAGTGACCTAGCAGACACATTCTGAGGTTCCGCAGACGCAGAAAGGGAACGGGAGGACCCGAGGAGAAAATCCGCAACGCTCATTATGCTGCATTATCACACTTGCGCGACGTCCTCGTGGTTCGGGCGCCGCTTCCCTTTCTTTTGTTTCCACACAAATGGCGACTTGAAATCCTTTTTATTTCTTACGAATGGAAGAAAGGCTGCTAGAACGAATGAGCTGCAAAGAAATGGGAGGAAACGTAAGGAATCTTATTCTCTCTTGACGCCGTCGTAATGGTGGTGGAATTTCATCTACGTGGCAATAATGAGTGCAATAATACCTGTCTCCATTTTCCCGTATTCTTTCAAACTTAATGGATCGTCGCGCCTTAGGACGTTCCATGAGATAATTGTCGTTTCAGTTACCTTTGGTATTTTATATCTTAAATTACTGAGCCGTACTTACGAGGGAATGTCCTCATTATATAATGAAATTCGAAGAAAACCTCTGAGTCTCACATCTGAAGTAATATCGCACTCACTACACCCAAGGTTTACTCGACAGAAAATTCATTTTTCGTGTATGAATTCCAACATTACTACACATTACATAAATATATAATATATTTATATTAATATATTTGGGTGAATCCCAAACGTTGAATACTACCCAAGCAATTAGTATCCACAGCGAAAATCCAATATCGAATACGGCGAAATTTACTTTTCGAATCGAGAGTATAACTTCTTCCTACTATCCAAAGAATTTTTAGCACTGATTTGAAAGCTACTTTTTTTCTACCCAATTCTGCCGTTCAATAACTAGGATGAAGCACTGAAACTGTTTACTACACTGTAGTTACTGCATATTAAAAGATTATTTCTCAGGTTCAAATACAAATAATCAAGTTGCCACCAGGGTGAACATTTTAATATTGCCCTTATATGTTCATCACGGAAGCTAAAACGTTTCAAACTTTTAAAAGTAGTAATTTCCGCAAACAATCCTAATAATGAATGAAAATAATCTTCTAAGAAATATTCTGAGGAAAGTTTCATCTATGCATGGTGTGAGGATCACCCTGATGAACAACTCCCAGAGGTATTAGGAAAAGTTAATGGGCTCCCGGATAGCCAAGTGGGCAACGCGTTCGACTTAGGTGAAAGCGGTGCCGGGTTCGATTCCCGTTGGGGGCCCATGTGGGAAATTACCTAAGCAATCGAAGCACTTTTATCAATACTACTATTATACGAACTCCCGGATAGCCAAGGGAATAGCACATTCGTCTTTGATGAAAGCTGTTCGACCTCCGGTGCGACCCCACATGTGCGCAATGACCTCAGCTGTCGAAGCACTTTTAAAAATTCTACTAATACTCACCCTGACAACATTCCATTTAAGGAATTCTGTCATTTTTAATGTGAAAATTATCGTTTACATCGAACTATTTTTGACTCTGATACAATTTAAATCAGAAAAGTTAGTCTGTTAGTTAAATCAACTGCAATCGAAAGTAAAAGGCATAGCAACAACGTTCGAATTATGTAAACAAATAAATAACGATACAGCAACAATTAGTCTTTGAATGGCGAGCATCTGGGAGAGTAGATCAAACTTCTTAATTTAATTTGTGATTTCTTTACACATCGTGGAATAGATATAATAAGTTTAATCACGATATAACGTGGTAGAAAACGTAGCAATGCCAGCGACCGAAGAAACAGTCGGGAAAATCAAAGACGGCGGTATTTCCGAACTGACAGGTTCGAGAGACCCTCAAAGTCTCATTCAGTCGCTGGTAAGGGACCTCAGTCAAAAGGACGCAACTGTCGCCACTCTACAGGGGAAATTGGAACTTCTTGAGGTGGACTTTCGCTTCAACCTGGGTTTGCTGGCCGAAAGGGACTCCGCACTGGATCAATGTGAAGCCAAGCTGAGAGGTTAGTGAGATTCCCGGGAGAGGGAGTTTGTTGTCGTCAAATTACTCGGACAAATTCTCCCTTTAACGCGGTTATCCGATTTTATTATATTTATGGTAAGCAGAAACGAATTAGAAAATGGAAACACTTAAAAAGATATCTCTTGAGGAAATTTGGCTCAGAAAAGCGTAGGGAATACAAATTATTTCAGAACCTTCAAACAATTTAACGCGTATTCCAGAATATTACTTAAGTATCAAAGAAAAAAATACATCAGTTTCCTGAAACACAGAATAACAAAATGACGCGTAGTCCTATAGCAATTTTTCGTGCATCAATAACTCCTACTAATCGAAAATGGTTGTAATAAGACTTTTGAAGGACTCTTTATGAAATGGAATTGATTAATTAAACGCATTAATTAATTAATCGCATAAATTTCTTATAGAGAATTCTGAAGTGAACCGCAAGTTCTCACACTTAAGAGACGCCCCATTTTATATCTTTCAGATGTAAAAATACAACTTACCAGATTATGTGCGTTAAAATTCAGTCGAATGCAAAGAAACTCTGGCTGATTATGCATAAAATATTACATTAATTTCTAACATATTATAATAAAGAATAATTTCAGCGAATGATTCTCGACTGACACAAAATCATTCTTGGTTCAGAAAACGCTCCAATAAAACTTCAGAACTTTATTCTTCTTCACCAACCCGCGCTTATTTGATGTACACTTTTTAATGTACGCATATTAAAATATTAATTGCACATGCATAAATATCGTGTAGAAACTGTTACATTGATCCCAAGTATGTAGAAATCGGCCAGAGACGTGGCTCACAAAGGTTGTTGAGTTGTTGATAAGTAATTTTTATGTTCATCAAGTTTGCGTTATACTTTACATATGCGAACGTTTTATTTGTTTCGAAATATGTTATATTAATAATATTAACTATGTATAAATGGATCTGATTCGACTGTCTGAAGCAACTCATAATGATGAAACCGCCATTCATCTCGGTTTTGTTCACCCTATCCCCTATCTATCAAGTCTGTTGAAATCAGTTTTTTGAAGATGGAATTAAATGAGGTTTCACTTCCAAAATTGGCAACATTGAATAATTTAAAAATATATTTGAATTAATAATTGTTATTTGTCGATTAAGATGAGGAACGTACAACGTGTACGATACCAACCAAACAGCCCATTCTACGCAATTCAACTAATAAGAAAATTCAGTACATATTAAAGTGTTCCATAATTGATTTCATTAACATTTCGATCATTTTCTGAACAACGGTTAGTTAATAAACACAACCTCAATTATCATTTTACTTAAAAATAGAGAGGATTTTAACTAATTTTCCATAAAAAGCTATGGATAAAACAGAGTAGAACCATCCATATAGGAATTCCATGGGATATTGAAAATACTGTTTTGACTATAGTTCACTTGGGATAACATGATACGTTTCCCTTGATGATGATGATGATGGGGAACAATATTGCCTCAAGAGTTGGCATGAAGTTAACTTTGAAATGTCGAAATCATGTACTCGAGAAAACCATGCTGAAGTTTGTGCTTTAGGAAAATTCTGTTTTATTTATCCTTACAACCAAGTAAACCGGGATCAAAAAAGTTCCGTACAGGCTAGTCGATAAAATCTTCACAATTTACATTTAAAACTATAAATAAATCTTTCGTCAAATTAAACCACTAAAAGATGGAAGAAATCCGACTATCCACCCTTCCAGTAAAATCTTTAATGGTATGGATTTGACTGACTACAATTGTTGCGAACCTCTCGAATGGAAACGTCACTCGTGTTAAAATAAGAACGACAGCTATACAGAAATCTGCTCTCTGAGCTAAGTTTTCGATAATTCTACACTTGGTCGCGGAGCTTCTTCAGAGTTGTATCAATCCTGGTGTTACCTAAGCCCCAAGATTCAGAGAACTTGATTCCACTAAAGCAATGAAGAGATCACGAGCACCCAACTTCAACTCTGAATTATGATCCTAAGTTCAATTTTGTACGGGGATATATCCATACTAATACGTGAAGTTTCGGACTATTCGGAAAATCGAACGTAACTGTTAGATTCACCCCGATGTTTTCATAAAATCATGATAAACCTGTGTTATTATGGTGACAAACTCGGAAGAATAGTTACACTTGTCAATGCGTACCACTCCTACACAAGGTAAGGGAATAAGAATTATCGGTAGTTACATAAATCTAAAACCTGGTGTCTTTTCCGATAAAAACAGTGCGTGGAAATCATTCTCACTTCCCTTTTAGCGGGCTCCAGAATAGCCAAGTGGATAGCGCGTTCGCCTTCGGTGAAAGCGATCCCGTCGAGGAAATCTGTCGAAGCCCTTTAAACATTACTACCTCAAACTTCTGATGTATAGTATTGTTTAAAATGCTGTTTTGGTCATTTCGCAGGTAAGCCCCGGGAATTGAACCCGGGACCGCTTTCACCAAAGTCAAACGCCTTGACCACTTGGCTATTCGGGAGCCCAACACACAACTCCTGATTTAGCAGAAGAGAATATATACTGCAACGTCAGTAGTACATAGAATTAAATTCTTTTGTCAATCACTTCGGCCTTCACTTTGTGGAACAACATTCTAACACAAGATTGAAACTAACTATGTATGCCATTATTCCACAAAAATTAAAACTGACACTACCGGTTTCAACCTAACAATGTCATTATATCGACATCCGAAGGCGTGACTTCATGGAAAGATATTGCAGAATAAAAGTACAAAGTTTCTTATATTCTAACAACATCTTCGTTGTTTTAATCTTGTGCTTAACCTCCTCACACCTGTAGTGTCAGTTATAAGTTTTGTGGAACAAAGACATAGTTTGTTTTAACCTTGTGTTAAATTCTTTCATATTTACAAACATGATGCTGCAGAAATTTGCGAAGCATCAAGATATCCTACTAACACAAATAAAGCAGGAAAAAATTTACAAGCACAAATGGATCCTATCAATCATCGAGTCAGTTTTATGTAAGCTCTTATGTCATTTACCATGATCTCATCAGCCCCAACGTGCTTTTAATAGGAGATAAATGAGCTTTTAACCTCCCGTTAGAAAGCTGAAATAGAGATGGGATTGGATATTGATTCTAATGATAGAAAAATTATTAAAGTCCCTTAACGCAAGGTGAGATCCATTTTTTCCAAAATATTCCGAAATTTTTCCGTCCCTTTAGAGAGAAAAAAGTTTCAAAAATCCTTTTTCTTTCGGTTCACATATGCGCCAACGAGAAGCAATGCCTCAGTGGGGTACTCCCGAGGGTGGTTTTTAGCTTATTCCTCCACCTTTCTCTCCCTTCACGAAGTCGCTAGAGGGTCGTAGTTCTTATCTCTAGAGGTGGTTCACTCTTGAGCTGCTCGATTTATGACTCCGGAGGGAAAATCATCCCTTTCCGAAGTTTCTGAAGGCTTAAACATTACGCTCTCAATGGTTAATGCAAATATACTGCCATCCGAAGCATTTCTAATGCCCCCTTCCCTTTTTCTCAATTTTATTCCTTCAAAGTTCGAAAAATGTTTCAGTTCACTCAAATAATTATATTTCTCGAAAATAGGACAAAATGAACGAAATTCTGAGATAAATATCAGTTATAAAATGCAACTCTCGAATGCATTAAGAGTCCTGTTACCATATCTTGATGAATGAAATATTTATTATTTGTCTTTGGTACGAGATGAAGAAAAATGTATTTTTTATATACTTTTGTCTCTGTCTTGTTTATCGCTGTGATTATATGAAAGCTACTGAATAGAGTTATTCTGAATAATAGCATCATTTAGGTTTCTCCTTATGCAATGTTATGAAAAGTGTTACTCGTAGAGTCATTGCGCTTCACCAACGTGGGACAGTTCTGCTTATAGCATTCTGGCTCAATAAGGAAAGCAATGGCAAACTGCCTCACTCCTCATCTTGTCTAGTAAGCCTCATTTCCCTAGCTCTTTGTAGCTGATGGTAGAGGGATGAGGTCTTAAACGGCCTTCCGGCTGAATACTTTACAGGCAGTTTGCATTAAGACAAGTAGCTGCAAAAATAGTAACCAGCGTGAAGGACAACACTTTTTTGGGAGACGTTTCAGACTTTTCCCTCAAAACGTTACCATGAGATATATAAGATATTATCGTTTATTTATCGACGGCACCGGATAACTTTGCGAACATGTATGTACTCAAATTCGGGAACAGCGTTTTACACTGATAGCATCTCCCACTTTGTGTAATCCTCATTTACTTGAATAAAAAAAGAATTTCGGAACACGGCTGTTAATGAGTTAGAGGTATAAAAACACTCCGAAACCCGTATTTCGGCAGCGGAACTCGCGTTAAGAGACAAACAGGAAGCTCCGGATTACCGATCTCTGAGAAGACCCAATGTACATTTCAGAGACAATGTCTCCACAAAGGAGACCCCCTGATGATGGAGGCTTTGTCTCTGAAATGTACGTATGTATGTATGTATGTACATAGCGACTTCCCAGAAATCTGTAATCCGGAGATTTCCGTTTGTCTCTTAACACGAGTTCCACCTGCCGAAAGGCGGTTTACGGAGTGCTTTTATACCTCTAACTCATTTACTTGGTCAAATTTTATTTGCCACTATCTCGGGGTTTTCTCATATGTAATAAGAATGTGATCAAACGACTAATATTTATTCGCACGGATTTTGATTATAATCGATTCAAAGCAATTTTACAAAAGGATTAGGTGGTAATAATTTGATGTCACTGATAATCTGTTGATTACTATACTTTTTGTTTTAAATAAATAAATTAATCCTTATATCGTTTTGTTATGGAGTATAATTAGAAAACCCACCTAATCTTTTCGTAGAAGTAATAGAAAAATGTTTCAGCTCTTTAAGCACTCTTTGCGTGTATATAAATATCATAAAATATATTATAAATCTTTAGATGAGAAAGTTGATAAATACATAACGATAACTCATCACATATGTCATAAGCTAAAGTTTATTCTTCATAAATTACAATTCGATCAACTCATTTTGGCCGAAAAAGGACCTGTGTTGTACGGAATACAACGTGCGAGTGTTCGTGTTATGAGTTTAGGCGCGACTGGCGAAAGGTTAACGATTCCTCCCAATTGGAAATGCAATTCTTTACTAAAATACCTTTCAAACACTCGCAGATGAAGTGAACATATTATAACATATAGTTGACGTGGCAATTACATTTTCCGCTGAGAATGTAGTGAAAGATTGTAATGATATGGAAATGTACCAACGGTAAGGTCGTAATTACTATAAAAAGAAATTCCGTTAAAAATGCAACTAGAACCCTTACGAAAACAGTATTAATCGTGGTGGAATTTTCAGAAGAGCACGTATCATGAGTAAATGATTCATTTCGACTTCTTTCAGATACCTTTTTCAAGACCTTCTAGAATAAAAAATATTTCAGAGTAACATACGTCTCCCTAAAATATTAACAGTATAGAATAAATTGACAGAATAATACATTCGTATCATTCATTACAGTTCGTCAAAATGCAAACAGAATTTCTTGTAATATTCCTAATTAGGAAGCATACATAACAAATTAAAGCAATCACAAGGTTTTGATATTGATGCTATCTATCTATAATGCTATCGTTTCAATACTATCGCTATTTAAACAACAGATTGGTAGAAAATATAGTTAACTCTCGATTATCCGTGTTTCGGTTATCTCGTTTGCGGATTATCCGTGCTACGGATAATCCACAAAATCGCTCTCCTCCCTACAACTCATTGTTTTAATGTTATTATTCCAACCGTAGAGATAAATAAATGCTTTGAAATTTTGATGTACGAAAGAAAGTTTGTAAAATTATTTGTTTCTTGACAAATTCGTATTAATTTAAAAGTCGCACACGTCGCAGTTAATGTTTTATTCTACAGATTTTATTATCCCGTATTATCCATACTTTGCTGGCTGTTTTCCATGTCCATTGGTTCCACCATTACTAAGACGAGCAAATATATAAGTGTACAATATAAATAATTCCAGCTGTATCATGGTGAAAATACAAGTAACTAGGTATCAATAAATCTATAAAAATAAGTAAATAACCATTTACTTTCTCTATTCTTAGTGGTACGAAATGAGATACCATTCAGTAATCGCGATCCTTTATCAATTTCCGCCCTTAGCTGTTTCTTCATACTTAGTAGTATTTATTTCTTTCCTTGCAATAAAAGTGGCAGTTGGTTCTATTTTGTATATTTCATAGAACAAATTGAATTGAATTGAATTCATTGAATATCATACCCAAACCGTTATAAGTAATTCAGTATGAAGTTCAAGACTCAGTGTGTTCACAATAAAATCAACAAATCGACAAATTTCTGAGAAATGCTCAATTTCAATTTTTTTAAATAGGAGTAGGTTGTGGAAAAGTAACCAGAATAAGAAACAAAATCAAGTAAATCGAGAAAGTGTTATGTATATACCATGGATATTCCAAGGAAAATCTATATCCCCATGACATTCTGTATTTTTCCTATTTTTGCAAAAAGTGCATCTTTTACATGGATGTATACAGTAATAATATGACCATTTTCCAGGCTTTTCAGTTATCCATTTTTTTTAAATTATTGGTGCCACATCATGCACCCATTAGCATGGATAGTCAATAGTATAGACTTATTAAAATACTTCCAAAAGCCCAAACAAAAGCTAGCTGCTGGTCTTCCTTGAAAAATCCCATCAAATATTTTTCACAATCCCCCTTGCTTTCAAATTTAATATGACTTATGTAAAAAGAGCTATAAGAAAATATCAATTTAAGGCAATACTGTAGGAAAATGAAGAAGACCATGTCAGCTAGATTAAATGTATTGCTCTTCACATATGCCTCCTAAAATTACTTCACTTAATTACTCTTCGTTCTCGTCAAAAAATTTCAAATCTCAACTATAAGGCTATATCATAGAAGTAAGTTAGTTTTTTGTTAGTCAAATTTAATTATATTTCACTAAGAATCACAGATATTATCAGACCTTGAATACATTTTAATATTAATGGTTCTTAATTCAGTAAATTTAGACATATCTAGTTTATTATATCTTTCCTTAACAATATGTTTCAAAAAGTATAACTTTCTTTGGTACAAAAATATATTTTCAAACATAAATCTTAATTCATCAGATAGAGTATATTTTTGAAGAAAAACATAAAAATATCTTCAATTATCAAATGAATTAACCATACCGTAGAACCATAATTTTTCTACAGAACGATCATAACAATTTGCAAGCAAATTGTAAATTTTGAAACTCTTGGGAGTACAGGCATAATCCATTTTACAAAAATTATTCGTTATCTTTAATTCTTACAATAAAAATAAGGAAAACCAGAGTTACATGAGGTACTAACTACCTGCTTCACTCTGACATATTTTGAAATATTAGAGGTATCAAATGATTACAATTATGAATTGAAAGGAATACTTCAATATAAGAAAAAATTGACTGATATTTTCAGCTTAGCAGATCACATTTTAAAATGTAATTATTTATATCTACTATTTGATGAATCTCAGTAACAAGACTAATATGGTAAACAGCTTTGTCACCTTCCTGCATTAATTCGTGTAATGTAATGGTTATTAAATGTTGTCATAACTGGAGACTTTTTACCCCAGAGCTCCAAAAATAGAATAAAATCTCACATAATATTCCATTATAAAGCACTATGTGAATTTTGGAAATGTTCTGGGAAAATGATTTTAAGACTATTAGAAAAGGTCATTAAAACAAGGCCTTTTCTTCTAAAATATCAATTTTTGATATCGTTCTTACTGTCTATAAAAATGAGAACTATTCAAGGGTAGAAATCAGGGGGAAAATCTTGTAGTTATAAAAATAACAAATATAAAGAACACTTCTCTTTAAATGTGATAATACAAGCTTACCCTGAAGCATCGCATCGAATTGATATGCTTATTAAATTCAATGTCTTCTTCACTCACATGAGCTTACAAACTTACATGGATTGCTAGCCATATAAGGATACCTAGTGTACATAATGTGAAACTACAAGTTTCCTCCATAAAGTAAAGGATAGTTTCCTCCCAGACATTTATTAGTTGAGTAAGATGATTAGGCAAAATTTTATTATGCATACTTAAACATCTTCTCTACTTCTCTACATTCTCTCTATCCAAATTTAAACATTGGCCATAACAATCTGGTGTTTTCAAGGCGAAGATGATGCAGAAAGTTTTCTCAGGATATCAGCCAGGTTACTGCTTCAAATTTCATCGAAATTTCAACTCCCTCAGGCACCATCTTCAGGATGAATGAAGATATAATCCTGAAGATTGATACATCCTGAAGATGGCAACAGAAGAAGGCATCAAAACATCAATGAACTTCAAAGCAGTGACCTGGCTGATATCCCGAGAAATCTTTGTTCATTGGCCATAATATTTCCAAAGAGTAACAGCATCTTTCCTTTTATTAAGTATTGTCCTAAGAAACATCTTTCAGCTTGCAGGAAAGATGGGAATAACAAATTGAAAGTGGCTTTTAATGCTTGGAAACATTAAGGCATGTATGAAAACTTGGATGGAGACTATGCACTATTTCTTAAATGGAAATCACAAATTTAGCGATTGATTCAGCAGACTAGCAGTAACCAACTCTGCAGGCATAGAAATTGGCAAACATATTTTATACGTGTTTAGTTTGAATGGAGACCATATAGAGAAGTACTGTGGTTATCCTAAGGAGCATAAAATTAATTTTGTAGCATTGTCTCTACCAATAAAAACCTGAAAAATATATTCTTTACTTGATGAATTATCTTCAAATTTGATTAAATATATAACCACAATTCCAAAGAAATATGTGAATGTATATTACCAGACTTAAAAAACTTCTATTCTTTCTTAGTAAATTGAAGCATTCACTGGCACATCATTGTCTTTTCAACTTACATTGATATAATCATATTTGAAAGAATAAGAGTAAATTATCATAGTTTGAGAGATAAAAAGGTCAGACTTTCTCAAATAACTGTCCATAATATAACAGCCATTCATGTAAACAACTATTGAATATTACTCATTCAGAAATATTTTAAACAAGATGATGTGAAAATAATTTGTTATTAAATATACATCAATGATATGTTTATCAAAAGTGGATAATCCGTGCTACGGATAATCCGCAAACGAAATTTTGATGTACGAAAGAAAGTTTGTAAAATTATTTGTTTCTTGACAAATTCGTATTAATTTAAAAGTCGCACACGTCGCAGTTAATGTTTTATTCTACAGATTTTATTATCCCGTATTATCCATACTTTGCTGGCTGTTTTCCATGTCCATTGGTTCCACCATTACTAAGACGAGCAAATATATAAGTGTACAATATAAATAATTCCAGCTGTATCATGGTGAAAATGCAAGTAACTAGGTATCAATAAATCTATAAAAATAAGTAAATAACCATTTACTTTCTCTATTCTTAGTGGTACGAAATGAGATACCATTCAGTAATCGCGATCCTTTATCAATTTCCGCCCTTAGCTGTTTCTTCATACTTAGTAGTATTTATTTCTTTCCTTGCAATAAAAGTGGCAGTTGGTTCTATTTTGTATATTTCATAGAACAAATTGAATTGAATTGAATTCATTGAATATCATACCCAAACCGTTATAAGTAATTCAGTATGAAGTTCAAGACTCAGTGTGTTCACAATAAAATCAACAAATCGACAAATTTCTGAGAAATGCTCAATTTCAATTTTTTTAAATAGGAGTAGGTTGTGGAAAAGTAACCAGAATAAGAAACAAAATCAAGTAAATCGAGAAAGTGTTATGTATATACCATGGATATTCCAAGGAAAATCTATATCCCCATGACATTCTGTATTTTTCCTATTTTTGCAAAAAGTGCATCTTTTACATGGATGTATACAGTAATAATATGACCATTTTCCAGGCTTTTCAGTTATCCATTTTTTAAAATTATTGGTGCCACATCATGCACCCATTAGCATGGATAGTCAATAGTATAGACTTATTAAAATACTTCCAAAAGCCCAAACAAAAGCTAGCTGCTGGTCTTCCTTGAAAAATCCCATCAAATATTTTTCACAATCCCCCTTGCTTTCAAATTTAATATGACTTATGTAAAAAGAGCTATAAGAAAATATCAATTTAAGGCAATACTGTAGGAAAATGAAGAAGACCATGTCAGCTAGATTAAATGTATTGCTCTTCACATATGCCTCCTAAAATTACTTCACTTAATTACTCTTCGTTCTCGTCAAAAAATTTCAAATCTCAACTATAAGGCTATATCATAGAAGTAAGTTAGTTTTTTGTTAGTCAAATTTAATTATATTTCACTAAGAATCACAGATATTATCAGACCTTGAATACATTTTAATATTAATGGTTCTTAATTCAGTAAATTTAGACATATCTAGTTTATTATATCTTTCCTTAACAATATGTTTCAAAAAGTATAACTTTCTTTGGTACAAAAATATATTTTCAAACATAAATCTTAATTCATCAGATAGAGTATATTTTTGAAGAAAAACATAAAAATATCTTCAATTATCAAATGAATTAACCATACCGTAGAACCATAATTTTTCTACAGAACGATCATAACAATTTGCAAGCAAATTGTAAATTTTGAAACTCTTGGGAGTACAGGCATAATCCATTTTACAAAAATTATTCGTTATCTTTAATTCTTACAATAAAAATAAGGAAAACCAGAGTTACATGAGGTACTAACTACCTGCTTCACTCTGACATATTTTGAAATATTAGAGGTATCAAATGATTACAATTATGAATTGAAAGGAATACTTCAATATAAGAAAAAATTGACTGATATTTTCAGCTTAGCAGATCACATTTTAAAATGTAATTATTTATATCTACTATTTGATGAATCTCAGTAACAAGACTAATATGGTAAACAGCTTTGTCACCTTCCTGCATTAATTCGTGTAATGTAATGGTTATTAAATGTTGTCATAACTGGAGACTTTTTACCCCAGAGCTCCAAAAATAGAATAAAATCTCACATAATATTCCATTATAAAGCACTATGTGAATTTTGGAAATGTTCTGGGAAAATGATTTTAAGACTATTAGAAAAGGTCATTAAAACAAGGCCTTTTCTTCTAAAATATCAATTTTTGATATCGTTCTTACTGTCTATAAAAATGAGAACTATTCAAGGGTAGAAATCAGGGGGAAAATCTTGTAGTTATAAAAATAACAAATATAAAGAACACTTCTCTTTAAATGTGATAATACAAGCTTACCCTGAAGCATCGCATCGAATTGATATGCTTATTAAATTCAATGTCTTCTTCACTCACATGAGCTTACAAACTTACATGGATTGCTAGCCATATAAGGATACCTAGTGTACATAATGTGAAACTACAAGTTTCCTCCATAAAGTAAAGGATAGTTTCCTCCCAGACATTTATTAGTTGAGTAAGATGATTAGGCAAAATTTTATTATGCATACTTAAACATCTTCTCTACTTCTCTACATTCTCTCTATCCAAATTTAAACATTGGCCATAACAATCTGGTGTTTTCAAGGCGAAGATGATGCAGAAAGTTTTCTCAGGATATCAGCCAGGTTACTGCTTCAAATTTCATCGAAATTTCAACTCCCTCAGGCACCATCTTCAGGATGAATGAAGATATAATCCTGAAGATTGATACATCCTGAAGATGGCAACAGAAGAAGGCATCAAAACATCAATGAACTTCAAAGCAGTGACCTGGCTGATATCCCGAGAAATCTTTGTTCATTGGCCATAATATTTCCAAAGAGTAACAGCATCTTTCCTTTTATTAAGTATTGTCCTAAGAAACATCTTTCAGCTTGCAGGAAAGATGGGAATAACAAATTGAAAGTGGCTTTCAATGCTTGGAAACATTAAGGCATGTATGAAAACTTGGATGGAGACTATGCACTATTTCTTAAATGGAAATCACAAATTTAGCGATTGATTCAGCAGACTAGCAGTAACCAACTCTGCAGGCATAGAAATTGGCAAACATATTTTATACGTGTTTAGTTTGAATGGAGACCATATAGAGAAGTACTGTGGTTATCCTAAGGAGCATAAAATTAATTTTGTAGCATTGTCTCTACCAATAAAAACCTGAAAAATATATTCTTTACTTGATGAATTATCTTCAAATTTGATTAAATATATAACCACAATTCCAAAGAAATATGTGAATGTATATTACCAGACTTAAAAAACTTCTATTCTTTCTTAGTAAATTGAAGCATTCACTGGCACATCATTGTCTTTTCAACTTACATTGATATAATCATATTTGAAAGAATAAGAGTAAATTATCATAATTTGAGAGATAAAAAGGTCAGACTTTCTCAAATAACTGTCCATAATATAACAGCCATTCTTGTAAACAACTATTGAATATTACTCATTCAGAAATATTTTAAACAAGATGATGTGAAAATAATTTGTTATTAAATATACATCAATGATATGTTTATCAAAAGTGGAAAGGCGAATGATGGATTATGCCAACTCACAAAAAATACATTCTTTGTAAATAAAGTAAATTATGCTGCTACATTTTAGCGGTACAACCAGAAGAAACAGTAAAAATTTTAAGCAACTAATTGCTTGTGAGATTATCACCTTTGAAGAAAACAAAAGTATAACATACAGAAATAATGTTAAATTTCAACATAAATTCTTGACAAAATTTGCTTGATTTTTTAAAATCAAGCTAAAAAATATAAGAAAATCTAAATAAATATTTTAAAGAATAACTTCTTAATCCTCAATGATCACATAAACAATCTGTTAATCAGACGCTCCTTTCATAGCATTTTGAATAAATAGCAAGCTATTCAAGGAATCCTCAGTTAAAAATTGCTTTCTCTCATCCAAATTTTTCCCTGTACAACTACAATGTCTTTCACTTGCAATACTAGTTGCTGGAATTGCTAA
>KZ308747.1:99415-259010 GCA_000376725.2 Ladona fulva
TTATTAATATTTCAGTTATAATTCGAGTTGGAGACCCAGCATCCCTCCCGTAAGGAACGTTCTGTTGTCTCCAAATTTCCCAAATCCGTGAAATTTTTCCCTATATTTCGTTTATTCCTTTGAAATTTTTTGTTTGAATGCAGCAAGGTTTTTTATTATTTCTATTCCATTTATAATTTTCTTTTTTTAACTTGAATATCCTCTCAAATGCCTGGTAATAAACGTTACGGAGATACGGTGGTGTACCTTACTCATATATAATTATTTATCTCAATTTTTTCCTAGTCCTGAATGTTTAGTTAATTTTGTTATTAACCATCGTATTTTTCTCGGTTACTGTGTGTCGTATTTTATGAAGCGATATTCTTCTGGCTGTTTTTACACTTCTCCAAGGTATTGCCACATTTCACCCTCTCGTCGTACAGAATGTATCCTGTGGCATAATTGGTGTATGGCGAGATGTGTACACACTGCCAACGCGTAGTTTTTCACAAATCCTCTCATTTGAGGACAAGTTGGTGTCCGCGTTAAAAGGAAACTTCCTGGAATTCGTCAAGCAATCTTTCCTCATCATGGTAGCGCTTCCTGCCCGGAAGTTGGCAAGGGCGGAAACCAAACGGCATCATGTGCTATCCCGTTATTGAAAAGTAAAAACATTTCATCGACACTCAGAGAGGGAATCTTTATTGGCCTCTTTAACCATGCAAGTGAGAGTTTGTCACTTTCGGAATTAACATATTCAGTGCCTGTTTATCAACCTTTTAAAGCCTCTTACGGAATGGACAGTCCAACTGTTGTAAGAAGCTGCCTTCCGATCCGGATAAGATCTTGGATATTTTTGAATAGTCAATCTCTTTCTACAAAATAAACTGTCGGTTATACATCGTATTCGTAAGGATATAAGCAAAAAATACATTCTTTGTAAATAAAGTAAATTATGCTGCTACATTTTAGTGGTACAACCAGAAGAAACAGTAAAAATTTTAAGCAACTAATTGCTTGTGAGATTATCACCTTTGAAGAAAACAAAAGTATAACATACAGAAATAATGTTAAATTTCAACATAAATTCTTGACAAAATTTGCTTGATTTTTTAAAATCAAGCTAAAAAATATAAGAAAATCTAAATAAATATTTTAAAGAATAACTTCTTAATCCTCAATGATCACATAAACAATCTGTTAATCAGACGCTCCTTTCATAGCATTTTGAATAAATAGCAAGCTATTCAAGGAATCCTCAGTTAAAAATTGCTTTCTCTCATCCAAATTTTTCCCTGTACAACTACAATGTCTTTCACTTGCAATACTAGTTGCTGGAATTGCTAAGACTGATTTAGCAACTTTGAATAAATTAGGAAAAAGTGAAGAATTTTGCCTCCAGTAAATAAGAGGATCAGGGAACCTATTGGAATACTTACTATTAAGGTAAAAAGTTAGCTCATCTTCATCTTCTTCACTATCTTTTGCTTCACAGTCAATCATTACATCAGACAAAAATTCACTCTGATCTTCTCTCACTCTCTCATTTGATTTATCATTTGAAGATGTCGAATCTTTCTTTGAATTGGGACCAGTTATATTATTTAAAATACATTCTATTTGAAGTTTTGTCGTCTCAAAAGTTTCTTCTCCTAAGCACTGTTTGACAAAGCCTTTCATTTTTGGATGCAAAATAGTGCCTACACAGTGAATCACATCAATTTGGAATTTTTCATCCAAAGTCTCACTCAATTTCCACTTAACCTGAAATGTAAAATAAAAGGGCATATAATGTTATAGCAAATACAAGTACACACATAGAGTACATAAAAAGTTATTGATTGAAAGGATGTAAGTACATAGAGATTGAAATTATAAATCATTCTCTTAAAAAAAGGTATACAAATTTATAAAAAATCCTGCTCATAGAAAAAGAATCAGTGATATATGGCAAAACAAGAAGTTATCAATAACTAATCTATAAAAAAATACATCGAATCAATTGGAGTTAAAATGAAAGTAATATAAAAATTCATACCTGACTTCTTCTACCAAATAAACTTTAATCAAAATTTTGAGGTAGACCTCCAAAACAGCATCTTAAATTATAAACACACACAAACTTTCTTCCTCACATCAACACACTTTACAATAATTTGTTGAAGAGAGAATTAGAAGTATTGCTATAAGTGCTTCGACAACTAAGGTCATCTCACACATATGGGCTTCCACCAGAAATCAAACCTGCAACCACTTTCACCAAAGGTGAACATGCAGCCCACTTGGCTATCCAGAAGCTGAGAGAATATCTGATCTACACACTCTCTATCATGGATATGTATACATATATATTATTCATTAATATAATCAAAACCTTTTAAATTCAAATTTAAAATATAATTTGTCCAGGACACTTAATAAACCTATATTTCTATAAATTTTACATCTTGCCTTACTTCCAACACCAAGAGAACTATCCTAGCATATTTCCAATCATTAGATACAAATGAATTTCTAATACAAATTAAATAAATCACACACCCGATTAATAATTCTGCAGCCTCCATGCTTCAGTTTCTAAAGTTAGATTACACACATTGACTTGATATTTGTTGTATTTACTTTTATATTTAGAATCACAACCTTCATCATATCTAAATTAACAAGTTCCATACCACTCCACAAAATATTCCTCAATACATTCTCTCATTTCCCTCACTTTCCATAACATGTCACCTTTTTTATTTAATGCCCCATTTACTCTATCAAATCTTTTTCTCACCTTTTTCATCCACTTCCAGAAAGTCACATTGTATTCTGTAAGCCTAAATATTCTTCCCTTGCTTCCTTCAACCTCAACAGCAAGTTCTGTAGGAGCATTATTTTCCCTATACTCTTCATGCATGATCACACTTTCCTGTACAACAGTCATAATCTTTTAAATTTTCTTCATAAAATCCCATCATATTTCTTTCTGAGGACTTATAACCACAGTCATTTCTCACACCATTACACCAAATGTTGCTCATTTACCATTCCTTCCACTCCTCTATGGTCACTCTCAATTTCTTTATCCACTCTTTAAAGACCCATTCCTACACCCTTTTGTAAACTTATGCTCTATCAAAACCAAATACTTGATTTGGACATTTTTATTTTGCTATTTCACTTTCATCCTTGGATTTACATGCTTACTCTTTTTTAATATCCTTTTTCCTAAGGAATTTTCAACGGATAACCAAATAATAATCAGTCCAACTTTCTGGTCCCCCTCATTTTCCATCCTCTGGTCCTTTCAAGTTTCTCAGTATCTGTCTCATAAAACTATGTCAAGCTCACTCCTGGAGTCACTTCTCTGGCATATGTATACTTATCTAAATCTTTTCTTTAAGGCTGTTTATTCAATGAAAGTAGTTCCTTCTCCATATAATCAATGACAATTTCATCTCATCAATTACATTTACCAATATTATCAACTCAGAGGTCTCCATATGAGCCCACCACTTTCTCAGCACTTTCTCATTTCATGCCAACTTTTCCATTCATGCATTCAAATTACTTGGTACTGTACTCTAACACCAACATCAACATCTGCTGCCTTTAACTCTTTCTTTTTATCTCATACACACTAAGTATGCCTAACCCAATCTTGTTTATTTTAGTCATCAGTTAATGCCCTTAACCTTTCATCCCTCTCACATTTCAAGAATTGATTTTCCACACATAATTTAATAACCACCAATAATATTTGACCCCAACCAATATTTCACCTCAGCCACCCACCATGGATTTGATCACTTCCTAGGTATAATTCAGAGCATTCACAGAGAGCAGCCATGAAGAAGATTGTTCTATCAGCCTAAACATAACCACATCATATGCAGTATCCTATTATAGGTGTAGGCACCTCCTACCAGTCAGCTTTGGCACATTTTAGCCAAATTGCTGTAACAGCAAATGTTTCACGGCGTTATCCCAAGCATGTTCACCCAATTATATGTTCAATATAGAGGAAGCAAATAAACTGTATGATAATACATACTGTAATAGTAATGAATAAGAAAAACGTTTTGAGCTAAAACTATTACTATCTTGATAGTGGACATGGAAGTACTTTCCATCCATGATATAATGAAACAAGTGCAGTTCCCATTAGAGATAACATTAGTGGTTGATAAGACCTTTCGCATCACAAACTCGGTAAAAAGCCAAAATTTTGAAAGAAAAGGACATTTCAAACTTTTGTTACTTTTTAACCAAGCAATGCAGCACACGTAAAAGGATAGCACAGAGATTTTTATAGCAAAATTAGATGATATACCAATAAATACACTTTGAAACCTGCCTTCAGCAGAATCATGGGGCAACAAAGATTTTCTGTGATGGATAGGTTTCCATCATGTACTTTGAATCATATGTGGCAAACCATACATGACAAAAATTAACTGATAGGAAAGTACCAAGAAATTTTTCCATAATGGACAATTTTCCACTGTATACAGGTTCCATTATACACAATTTTCACAGTAGTAAGTAATTCTTAGTATAACTTACACAGAGTTATTCACCTTTCAATAAGATCTTTCATTTTACTTCATAACATTCTTTGAGTTTAAAATAATACCACCAACTTTCAAGGGACTATTATTAAAACCTCCAAATCTGTGATATAAGGATATTTACTGAGAGGAAATTATTGTACCCATAAAATATTTCTTATGAGGCAACTTATAATAATGCTGACTACAATACTTGGTACTTACTCACATTAGCATACATTGTCAAAATAACTTACAATAAAAGATTTCATACTAGGGGCTTTGTTTATTAATAGTGTTTTATATTTTCGTCTTTATTTTATGAGTATTCTTTCTAACTGCCAAATAAATTGCAATCGAAGGTGAGTTTAAAAGACTACACAACTGAAAATTATGCAACAAAACCACTTTGGAATACCTTTTTAATTATCTCTGAATCCTCTTCTTTTGCCTCCAGACATCTTTTCAACTTCATTTTGGTTGGAATCACCAGAGAGATAGTAGGCATCTTTCCCCATGAGAGTAATTTGGTAGCTTCATCAAATGGCTTCAATATCCTTACCATTTCTTCCAAGAGATTACAATCAACATTATACAAAAGATCAAGCTCATTAATTTCACTCAGTAATTCTCCTAATCTGGGCATGGCATTCATAATAGACTGAAGCATATAGAATGAGGAATTCCAAAGATTTGGATCTTCCTCTTGGAGATCTTTTCCTTCTTCTAGCTTTCTTTGTATCCTGAAAATAATGAGTACACTGATTTGAGAAAACCATACAAGAACCATAACAAAATTTGCTCAAAATACTATGAGAAAGAGAAAAAGAGTGATCTTCAATTTTCAATTACTATGATATTAGTCAAAATAATAACACAAACTATCCCTTATTAAAATATTAGCAAATTTAATGAAGTAATTTGTCAAATTTCATGGTCAACTCTAACCCTACCAAAAATGCAATCAAAGTATTCATCAAAGCATTCTACTATTGCATTACAGGTAGAAACAATCAAATGAGTATCACCTCAACAAACTTTGCTTGATGTAACTAAATAAATTAATCACTTAATACTACATAGATACCTTAACACTACAAGGTTAAATACATAAGGTTAAAGTACTAAAATACAAAGTTAAAATACTAATATTGAGGATAAAGGAATAAATCACTACATAGCCAAAGATAATAATGGTAAATCATAAGGAAGTATATTGTTGCCACAAACATAAAGTTGCCAAAACTAATATAATATAGAAATAAAACAATGGAAATATGATCTTTATAATTAAATGTGTTTTCAATCCTTGAAAAGTGAAAAAAATCAACCAAGTATATAGAAGTATGGGTTATGAATGTAGAGTGATGCCAGTATTACAATTATCATTACAAAAAGTATGGTGGTAGATTACCATGAAAGGAAGACGAAATCTGTAGAAAATGTTATAAAAACTTTCATTTGGCAGAACTATTTGCACGTTTAGAGATGATGTAGCAGATATAATGTGTTCACCATGCTACATAGGTCATACCGATAATGTGAGAAAGATCAGAGAAATAGATGCCAGAACAAATAGATTGAGAACTCATTTTTTCCGCGAACAATACGCAAAAATAATCTATTAAGGAAATAGAGTCATGGTGCATGCCACACGCCGAAAGGCAGCTAGCAGGGTACTCACATAGACATAGACATTCTCAAAAATTAAAAAGCAGGAATAGGAGTTTCAAAAACAAATAAAGTGAGATTGTTTAGCTATGAATGCATAAATAGTGTCAATTTTTGTACAAATTAATCAAAACCACCCAATTTTGACAAACTGATAAACTGAACAAACATTTATAACAATTACCACAGAATAAAGAATCATAATCTCACCCAGTATTCTTTACATATGAAACAAGTGTCCTAGATGCTTGAAGCAAGTTTAATATTTCTGGAAATACATCATCTTTGAGATCATCAAAAAAAGACCTCAAACATAGATTAATGCAAAAACATGAACAAAGTAATCTTTTTTCTTTCAATAAAGCTTCTGTTATTAAGTCTTGGTCATTAATTATGTAAACATTTTTCCGATAAGCTCCAAATTCCTGAAATAGAAAAGGCAGACCAAACTGTTTAATGATCTTTTACTAATACCAAATATTTCTTATTCATAATTCTAGTAACTCAATAGAGTCATGATATTATGCAAAAAATAATTATTGAAACAATGTTCTTGGTATACATAAGTTTTCTTTCCAAACAAGAATTCAGTAAAAAATGACTAGCAAAATATAAAGTAAGAAAATTTCATTTACTATTTCCATATAACATTGTTTAAAGATACAGTAGCATTATTTAGCAATGCTTTCTTTAAATGCTATGTAAAGCAATCAGATTTAGTTCGAATGATATCATATCATTCACATATTTGGGATGTCTGAGAATAAAATAAGTTACTGTAAAATAATAATTACCTTTAGGATGTTCATAGTTTTTTCTCTGATAGCTTCTCCATTTTTATGCTCAACCTCACAGTTACAAAGAAGTTTGTTCCTTATAACTAATGACTCTTCATTTTCCATCATATAGTGTATTGATATGGTCAAGAAATTCTTCTTTGATAAATAATGTGACCATAAATCTAATGTCACACCAAATGATGAGCACTAAAAAATTAAAAGTATAGCTGAGGAAATTATGAATTTAACAAGAATTTCAACTCTTCATGAGCTTTAAGAATAAGACTCAATAACACAGGAACAGATTAACATGGAAAAATGTGCCATAAATCTGCTTCCATATAACCTACATGCATTAACATAATATTCAAAGTTCCACTTTATGTGGAAAAGCTTGTTGATAAGAATTTCATGGCTTCTGCCAAAAAGAATAACTCCAATGGCTCATAATTAAGAGAGATACTAACTGATACAGCTAAAATAGCTTCATTCTTTACCTCAACCTTGGTTACCTTTGACAGATTAACAGAGGTGAAACATAATCAACAATTCTCTCTTGCAATAATATGGTTTCAATAAAAAACAGCTACATCATCTACATTCATGATAATTCAAATCATGGAAACAATGAAGAGCAAAATGACCTCAGCTGTCGAAGCACCTTAAAACCAAACAATGAAGACCACAACATGATTTAAAAAAGTAATTCAGGCTCAAAATAGTGCTACCCTTTTAAATAAAAGGACCCAGAACCAAGTTATGAGGTAATCACCACCTAATAACATCAGAACCTCTGATCAGAAATTTGACTTATTATAAAAACAATCAAGGGAAAGTTTTTGCTATAAATTTTAATACTTCTTGCAGGCACTTATAGTAAGAAAATAAATGCTCAAAGTAGGGTCTAGTAGAAATTATTACTAGCAGTACAAGAAAATAGATTCTGTCTTCCACAATTTTCTCAAAAGTTAAGTAATAATTCCATTTCTTTCCAGAAAGTGTTTCGCAATATTTACACTACACTATATGTAAAATGGATGTAAACACAGAAAAGTGATGGCATGAAAACTTACTAATTGCAATTCAGAAATGAGATTTTCTTTCTCTATTACAGCCAATTCATCCAATCGCCTGGTCAGTCCCTTCTCTGTAGGCAAAAATTCCTTCACATCAGGACCCATACCATGGATGGCCCCCAAATTATACACATACTGAATAAAATTAAGAAACCCTTGTCCCTTAATTATGTCAAGTGGCCTAAGATCAGTTCCACACATAATTGCTGCAGCTTCTTCCAATTCAGGTGCCCGTATTGGTGGCTTCGCAGGATATTTTGAGAAATTCCCAACTGCTTGTAACAATCTCTCCTGCTTGCACACATGCTTCCTAAGTCCATTGGTTCCATCCTTGGATTTCCACGTAACAACAAGATTGCACTGATTGCATAAAGCAAGATCCATTTGTTTCCCATCAACTTCCAAAATTGAAAATGTCATCCACACTTCACTTTTCCCTTTGCCAGGAGTAAGCGAGATTCTGTCGCTGGCCTCATCCACCATCCTTTGAACCTAATGACATGAAAAAGAAAATCTAGTGAATAATCACTCTCCCCTGGAGGACAATGATACGAAGCTGAATTAATAAAATGTAAACAAGGATAGATTCTATCTACATTCAATCATAACTGCCAAATAAGCCTTGTGAAATGTAAAACTAAAAATTATGAAACCAAGCAATAAAAACTATGAATATTTGCAATTCAAAATAATTCAATGAATTCCTAGGCTTTTTCCTCAAGGTGAATATCTGATTGTCTTACTCAAACTCATCCTTACCTCTTCCTTGGATAGTTTATAAACGTTGACCGTCCCTTCAAGAATTTCCCTTGGATAGCTATCACAGAATGATGATGTTTGTGCAGAACCGTACATTAGATTTGAAAGTTTCATCCTTTTAGGCAACTGATTTTCACATACATGCTTCCTTAGACTGTTAGTACCATCCTTAGATTTCCATACGATGGCCATCTTACATTCAGTGCAAACTGCAAAATCTTGTATCTGATCGTCCACTTTAACCAGGGAAAATGAAGACCAAACGTGACTTTTACCTTTTCCAGGTATCCAAGTTATCCGAGGACTACAAGAATTGATGAGATCCTGCATTTCTCGTTTGGTTACCAGTAGAGACCTCGATTCTCTTTCATTTCCCAAAATTTCTTTTGGCGGTGTATCCATTTCAGTGGTGTCTTGCACTATTTCTGGAGGCCTTTTACAAACATGTTTCCGTAAACCGTTTGTACCATCTTTTGATTTCCATGAAATGACTGAATTACAATGGTTACAGTAAGCAAAATACTGACGGATGCCATCTACCTCTATTAAAGAAAAAGATTTCCAAACGTTACTTCGTCCACGTCCTGGAAGTAAACGAACTCTTCCACTAGATTTTTGAACAAGGGCGGTTATTTCCTGCTTAGTGAGGTAAGCTCTTCGGTCTTCCTCCTCATCTTTTTCTGGCGATGAAGGGGGAGAAGACTGTAAAATGAAATCTGGCATCCCAACTCGAGGAAGGGGGTGTTTAGGTAAACACTGATGCTTTAATTGATCTAGAGAACCACTTTGTGACTCCCAAGGCATTGCAGTTGAACAAAGGTTACAAACCACAAAATTCCGCAAAGATCCGTCAACAATAAGAGTAGAGAAACTGCTTCCGTCATTTTTCAAAGGCAAGAAGCTGACTCGATCACTTCGCTCATCAATAAGTTCTTGAACCAATATTTTTGGCAACTCATCCTTTTGATCTAATGACATTTTGTCTGTATAATTACTAATTACCTCCTGTGGCAATTCGTCGTTACTCATAATCTCACATGCATACTTGTCGCTCAATCGTTCCACAAATCCAAGAAATATCAACGGGAAAACTATGCTGTCACGGGAAAGAAAAGACAAACTAACAGCGGGACGGGATGGAACCGGGCGTAACGGAATTCTCGAGCGGGAATTGGTGGTACGTACGGGAACGGACGGAAAAGTGCTCTTATAACCAAAGAAGAATATCTAACTACGTTTACATTTGGATCTTTTAGTCGAGAATTCCTCCTAGTACCCGAATACTAAACATATTACGATTTTTTTAAGCGAAGATCTATGTTATTAGTACCTGATCAAATAAGATAATTCTTGGTGTAAATGTTATCATTATAATGTTTTTAGGATAAGCCATGGAAGAAAGAATTCTATCAAATATATCGAATTTTCATTTAATGATATCATGTGTTTGAACCCCAAGACAAAATAGTGAAATTTTAAAAAGTAATTTATATAAGTGATGAAATAATTCAATTATTGATGACCCATCTAAGAAATGTATCTCTTCGATTCCAGATCAATTTATGCTAAACTTGCAGGTAAGTCTATCATGAATTAATTTAGAATCGTTACAGATATGTTAAATAGTATGGGAATGTTAGTTTGATTACTAAACTCAAAGAAAGTGACATACATTGAACGTTCCACCGAATACTTCTACGAATTTTTCTCTTCGCCAATCTTCGGTCATTCTTATTATTAAGTGCATACATTAAGTATGTACTTTTACTGAAAATACCGCGCTTAATTTTAAATCCAAGTGGCCCTGTATTAAATTTTTGAGTCGACTTTAAAATGTTTCATGAAAAAGTAAATTATTTTGCTAAGTAATTAATTACACAACATTCGATTTCTCGATTATTATTCCATCTCTGATGAAAAATGCCACAATGCAGGAGACAGAGAAATCTCTCTGCATTATTTCACTAGGAGGTAAAAATAGAAAGTATCAAGCGGCCACAACTTGTGGATAAGAGTAAAGGGTACTTTTGAAAGGAAATTCTTAATTTATGGCCGTTGAGGAACGGGGATAGCATGAAAATGGACGCTCTTTTTAAAATGTTTATTTTATAGAAGAATTATTTCATATAATCAGTGTAATGATGGGTAAGGTTTAAAAGAAATGCCATCTCTTTAGCTCACTCCTTTTCCTGTGTTGAAGTCTTTGATTTTTTTCTTATTTTTGTATGGGTTTAGTTGCATAGGTACGTATTTCTTACATTCTTTCTGGATAAACATTGAGTCTCTGAAGGGGCTTTATGATGCCATGAACCCAAACTGCACTGAATTCTTGATATTCATACACTAAAAGCAAAAATATGCATTATAGATTTACTTGTATTAAATTCATCACAGTATCTTTAATATCAGCCTATTATTTAGATTTAGCTTTTTCTAAGCTACTCTCAGCGTGCATAATCACTATGAATCGAGAGGCAAAAACTTACAGGGCAATGATTGCTTACATCATTACTGAAGGATGCTGTTACATTTGTGGCTTCCTGTGATTTGTGGTTCTTAAACACTGTATAAATAGGAGTACAAGCAGGGAATACAATGAGAATACGAAGAATAGTTGACAATTTTTTTTAGATGAAGATATTTTGAATGTATTGCTGGTTGAATTCACAGTTATTTTCATAAAGGAATCATTTTAGATGATTTATTTTCTTACTGGCTAAGGACTAATCTCAATTACTATAATCAACTCTTTACTTACAATTACAAAAGTGAATGTTATTTAAAATAAAGGTTAGAATATGATAAAGTGATATTTATATACCTAGGTACAGTAAGATGATCCTATGAAACTGTTGATTTTAATTTTTATCAATCAAATAATGTCAAAACACCACATTCCATTAATCTCATGGTAATATTAATTACTCGTATAGTCTTATAGGTTCTAAAAATCTTTCAAAATGTATGAATAATCACTGTTAAACAATTAAAATCCTTTCAATTTTCCACCTCAGAACAAAGTTCCAAGTTACTCAAGAGAAACATAGACATTAGTGATCTTAAAATCCAAGTGGATGACTTAGAGAAGAAATTACTACAGTTAAACAATGAAAAAGATTCATTAAAACAACAGTATGAGGATGTCATCAGTCAGAAAAACTCTCAAACAAATAAACTACAGAGGTATAATGTTCAAATATCACTTTTTAATATACCTTAACCTAAGTAACTGAAATATAACATTACCTACATCCGGGATATAATAATTTAAGTTGCAATAGAAATGTCAGCTATCAAAAAGATTCAAATATGATCAGGATATAGCTTATCTCATTCCAAAGTATTCAAAGAAATATTATGCATCCACGTCTTTGAAAAATAGTTTTTGCACTCATATGAATCATGCTATTCCATATATGGGTTAAATAGAAATGCCCCATTTCATTCTCTATACTCCTCCGCATTTTTATACATTTACTGTTTCAGACACACCTTTTCATACATTCTGCGATAATCTGTAAATTTCATGTCTCTTCATGATCTCATTCAACCAGCTTTCTCTTTCTCTTCCTTCAGAGCTACTCATATTCTAACCATACACTGTCTTTGCTGTTATATTTCCAATCATTTAAATGTCCAACCCAACAAAATATACAGTTCATATTGAGTAGGTAGCCTTTCCTTTAGTCATTCATTATCTTTCAGTAGTCATTCATTATCATAATAGCATCTATACATAAAACTTTAAAGCTCATCCATTTTCAAGTAATTATTGACATATTCTCCAGTTTTTGCAACCCATACTCCTCTTAAAACCTATTACAGACTTATTCGGTTTTACTTACATTCTACTCTTGACATACTCACCCTTCTCTTCCAAACAACTAGGTGGTACTCCCAGGACCAGCCATCTAGGAATGGGATCCCAGATGCAAACTTCATATATTATCCCCTTTCTCTCTACATGATGTTATTGTTGATTCAGAAAGGATCATATTTGACAATTGTTTCTACAGTTGCATTCTTCCCCGTCAGCAAAGAAATGAGCTATTTTAAAATGAGACCCCTAAAAATTGCAGTTTAGATGTAAGACATCCTTATAACTCCCCTCTCTTTCCCAGCTCTAGTTCCCCCTCAAATATTAAACACTTGACTGCATAGAGCTCATTTTTACAGTTTCTTATCATTAATCACTAACTGCATTCTACCAGTATAACCTGCATTCACTAACCTCTCTATTCCTCCATGTATCTCTTACATCCAACACAAGATAGCTAATGGAAAACATCTAACCCAAGCACTCAAAATCACCAACCATTTCAATATTCTCACCATTTATACCCAAGTCGCAGACATTCAATTTGTCCAATTTAGCCAACCAAGTAGTAATGACCTATGATTTGTCAATATTTACCTTCAGATTCACTCTCACTGCAACTACAGACATGCCATCCAACAACATTTCCAACTCATATGAAAATTCCCTAATGAATGCCATGCCATAAGCACACACATCAAACTTTAAAACCCACCTACCTTCACTGGCTTCTCTCAAATAACTGCCGATGTACAATTTAAAGAGCTAGAAGATATTCAGCATCTTTGTTTCATACCTCTTACAACAATCACTCTGCTAACATCTTACTTTCATCATAAATATTGAATGTCATTAATCAATCATCAACTCCATGCACAGGCAGAACTTTCCATTTTATACTTTTTCTCTTAGCCCTTTAAGTTTCATATGCTTTTCCCAAAGTGACAGTAACTGCTATGTCCTTCACACCCTATTCCAGGGATAGACTTAACATTAGGAGCTAGCTGAGGCCCTCACTGCTGAGAGGACCCAAAAGAGAATTTTTTTTCTTTTTTTAGGTGAATAATCTTGGCAGGGTTTAAAGTCTTTGTACCCAGGCACCAACTAGGGATCGCTAATATTGTCCCCTACTTTAATCTACTTCCCTCCCTTTTGTGTACAATATTATGCACTCTTTTGGTCATCAGAGATTATAAATCCTGAAAATAATTTTATAGGTAGCCCATCTGCCTAAAATTTCTGTTACCATATTCTAGCATTTCACTTGAAATGCCACCCAAGACTTCAGCCTTCCTATTTCTCAACATATTCATCTTTTATATAGCTTCTGTGCATTAACTTCATCATTAACATGCTCAGCCATTCAGTATATTGCCTAAAATCAGATTTTTCCAATCTATTTTCTCACAGCTCTTTAAAATACTCCTTCCTACTCTTAGTTCTTATTTATTGGGTCTTTGAGTAGAGACAATGATCTTATTAAAATAAAGTCCTGAAGATGTCTGTAAATGTTAAAAAGAATGTATACATAAGAAAAATGTGCTATTTTCATTATTTAATATGAATAATTAATTATAAATATCTTGTCCAACTATTCACAGTAATTTATTATATTTGTATAATTTCTCAAAAACTGAAGTGGGCACTCCAAAAGTTGTTTAGCCAGTGTTTGAAAATGCATTTGGTGAATGCTTAGGTACCCAGCATAGAGGGATTCTTGATATCAACATTTGCTTAGTTCAAAATCTTTCCATACAACTATTCTTACTTATAATTTCATGAATTCTCATTTTTCTCATTTGTTTCATCCACTTCCCCAATGTCACTATTTTTCATACCTTATGTTCCTCGTTCTATTTTCTTTTTGCCTAAGCCTTCTTTTGCTCATTTCTTACATTAACAGCAACTTTTGCTAGAGTATTCTTCCTCCTATTATTTTCATGCATGACCTTTCTTTCATTATCATTACTTGCAATCATAATCCTACTATATATCTGAAATCACCTTAGCTGCTGCTGCTGCTTAATATATTGTTAAAAGTACTTCAGCAGCTTTAATAGTATTAGTAGTACATATGTGTATTACTGATACTATTAGGGTATAATTAGTGTAGTTAAAATCACTTTGACAGCTGAGGTAATTTTGCTCCAATCAAACCTGGGACTCCTTTCACCACAGGTGAATACCACACCATACCCTTTTGGCTATCCAGGTGCCTTACTATCTCTATTTATTCTCTTGCAACCTATTAGATTGTACATTTTTTTCTTTTCCAATACACTCTCGCTTACCGTGCTTATGTTGAAAATGGCTTATAGGTGACCAATCCCAATGTCAAATCTCCTCATTTACTTCAGAAAAGAGGATAGAAGAAGGAATTATTAACTTCAAATGAATTTAATTTTGCATCAAATCATATTTTATAAAGAACTTTATAACAGCATCATATCAGCTTTATACATTTTAACATGCAAACACGACACTAGCACTTCATACTGCTGTTATGAACTTTTTGACAGCATGATGTGCAGTTCTACGTGAGAAATATAGTGACTTAAAAAAATATCTTACCAATAGTGATGCCATTTATAGTCTAGGCAGAGAACTTTTCAGAGTACCAAATACTCCACTTTTAGCTTCTTTTTCTGATTGTTCAACTTCTCAAGGTATTTTACCATGTATCAAATACCAAACTCTCTGACAAAAATCAATTTTATTTCATTCCTTATTTATATATACATATTACGTAATTTTTATTCATTGATTTTTTCTAGTGAAGTAGTGAAGATGAACTGGAGCAGGGATAAGCATTTCTCAATGAATTTCTTTCCCTTTAGTTCTTGCCAGTCTCTGAGACTTTCTTTCTTAGCATTTAATTACAATTCAATAGTTAACAGGATTCATTACATTGTAGTTGAAGCAGAGCTAATTTTTCTTAGTTACTGAGTAAAGGAGTATCTCAATTGGAATATTAATGGTAAAAAAATGTGATACAGCACTTGATACTTAAAATCAGAAAATTTGCATAATCTCCTTAATGATGTTCATAATTATGAATATTCTTTTAGAAGTTGTTGTATTTTCAAAAGCATTTCTTGAATAATTAGGAACTTTCATTTTATGAAGTATTTCTTAAAATTAAGAATTCCACAGATGAAAACACAACTTGATCACCCAGGCAGCTGGAAACTGATTGTTTTGGATTAATCTCAATACATACACATGTACACAACCCACTTATGCATAGTGTCTATCAGCAATACCAAGAGAAAATACATTTCCTTGCAACCAAGGATCATACCTAAACAGAGTCTGGTTTACAATCCAGGAATCAGTTTCCCCAATCCAAACTCTATAATGTTTATGCAAATACCGAGATTTAGGATATCTCCCAGGTTGGGAGCCATTTCTTGAATGTTCTGTTTTTCTGGCTTTCTGTTTTTATAGCTTTTTTATTTCTATTTTTATTATATTCTACTCACAAACATCTACTAGGAAATGAAAGCTTCATAATCATTCCATTAAAAATAATTACTTATTTATTAATAATGTATTCCTTTTTGTAAGCCAATTAGAATCAAGTTCAAAGCATTTTAAAGATGAACTTGCAATGAAACATAAATGGATGCTAAAAGAGATAAATCATATTACATCAATTTATGAACAAAAGATGGAATTAATTAAGAAAGAGTTTGAGAAAAGAATAGATGAAATAAAAGAAGGCTATGATAAGAAAATCAAATCAAGAAACAAAGAATTAAATGAAGTAAAGGAACAGGTATATGTATTTTTTATGTTCTCCTTTAACCCTTTAGCTGCGGGAAACATACTTGTACATTCTCCTAAGAGAACTGCAGGAAAAACGTACAGTTCTGCAAAAACTGCAGGTTCAACGTTTGACCTGCTCTTTCTCCCCCCTTCTTGTCCTTTCTCGATTTTATGGCCATGCCTCTCAATGAGCTGCCCAAAGGCTCACTCTTCTCTATCGTTTTAGATTGGGAAAATCCAAGGGATTTCACACCTTGGGGGAAACCCAAATTTGGTAATGCATACCCTTATATATTTCTTCACTCCAGTCTCGAGTTTTAGCTGCGTTCAAGTGCGTTCTACACATAAAGGAAATATGGTTCCAAACTGTTACTTTCTTTGCGATTATCATTGTTTAAATAAGCATTGTTTATATAAATCGAGATTCTATGGATAGAAGAAGCTAGATTCCTCAGTCTAAGAAGAAGAAAATATCCACAGAGGATGTTGTTCTGGAAATGTTGTTTCATTTCCATACTGAGATCTCTGAAACATAATAGGTTGAGTGATAGTGAGCACAGCACTGTGTTTAGAAATTTTTTAAAAGTATTTTCACTACCTTAAAGAGTTTGAGACAATTACAATAAAATGTTTTAAATTATTTCTCCTGTTCATATTTTTAAAGCAAACCCTATACAAAATATTCTCCATCGATTTCTGAATAGCGGATTTACGAAATTAGTAATAATTGATAAAATCAAGATATCTGCGAAGTGTTTGGTATCAAAATGATCAGCAAAGTGCAAGGAAAGTAAATTCGGACTGCTTATTTAAACAATCTTCTTATTAAATATATTACATATGATACCAACCATAATTTCTAAACAAAAACCACTGACCACACCCATAGGAAAAAGGTCGACCCAGATTATAAGAGATAACTACCTGCTAGGACTTGCCTGCACCCCCAGTATCCCTGTTACTTTTCTCCCACACACAGTTGTAGAAAAAACTGAGGCTCCCGCAGCTAAAGGGTCAATCATGAATATATTCATTTATTACTGAAATAATTCACACCTGAATATAGAATTGAAAAGAAATATTAAAGTAATGCATGGCAATAGTAAGCACCTTACCTTAACCATTACAAGACTGTTGTATGCAAGAGTTAGTCCATGGCTTTTTCTCCTCTTGTGTATACAAAAATTATCCATAATCTGTACCTGCAAATTTTGAAAACTGTTAAAAACTAATTTCTACGTAAATAAATTATGCAGAATGAAAGTCTGAGAATTCAAGCTGCAAATCTGAATGAAAAACTGGTATTTCATGAAAAAAAAGCAGAAATTATCAAAGGCGAAAATGAAAAGATGAGAGACTTGGAGAGGAAATGGTTAGCAAAAGAAAGCAAGATGGAAAGAGAAATGATTGAAATAACATCAAGGTAAATTAATAATGAAATCAATTATTAAATAATCACCTCCTAAAATACTATCAAATTAAAATATATTTACGAGTTCTTTGCTACAAAAAATGGTAATCAAACTATGGCTAAGTGAAAACAAAAACAATAAATCCAAAATAGAATGAAGGACTAGTCATCTAGGAACCAAACAAAACCAACCATAGTAAGTTTTACTAACTTCTGATGATGACAGCATGGTGTAAAGACACATGTACATCATCTGTAACTGTACTGTAAATTATTAGATAAATTCTTCATCCAAGTCTTTTATAGCCTTTTAGGAATTTTGTCTGGTTCCAAGATGATTTCACCTTCTTTCATCATCCTCTCACATTTAGCAGTCCTTTCTCCTCAAATGTAAAATAAAATCTTATTTTTTAAATATTATCAATATACATTATTATCAAGATTTCATTTAAATGTATTTCTTATCTAACATTTGCTGGTTGCATTCCCTTATAAATTTTCTTTCCTCAATAAAGTGCTCTAATATCAAAGAAAGTTTTTAAGCAAATAACTTTTGGCAATTTAACCACACCTTTTGTTTTTCATTGATTCTGAAATTCTTCTTAATCCATCTCCTAAATTCAATATGGTCACAGTTAGTCCTCCATAGGTAGATGTGAAGTTAAAACAGCTATATTTAGCCCCATAAATTGGAGGGAAAATACCATTCTGTGGGTCTTTTAAGAATATATGGAATATAAGATGTATCACTCTTTAATTGATATAAGAAAGTACCATATTTGTTGGTGTAGGAAATGCCCTTTTTTAATTTAGGGCCAAAATTCTAACTGTATGGAAAGATATAAGGATGGTATTTCACAAAAATATATGCAGTGCTATCCTTGAGGGGGTCCATAACATCACTCTGTTAGGCCTCTATGATGATGTCACTCTGGGTGATGCTGCTTAGTCAGACAAACCACTCACTCTTGTCTACTAAATATCACAAATGGCATGGGGAAATATTCTGGCAAGTTAGCTCAATGTTTAGAACATTTATCCAGAAAATGGAAGACCCAGGTTTGGGTCTCAGTCCTGTCAGACTTCATTCGTGTCCATTTCTCCTTCCAACTGAAAGTTATATATGTACAATACTAACCATCTTTTCATGTTTAGTTTCAACATTTTACATTAAATCTACTATTTAAAAGCTATGTAATTTTTATAATAAGTACTAATAAAGTTGTGTATTAAATTATCTAAAAAAAAGTTTGGAGTTCCTATGCTTTCATATAAAATTAAGTATTTTCTAACTAAATTTTTTTCTTAAAATTTTGGTATGCTATATGATGATAATAACTGAGTAACAAATTAAAATATTTCAGGTGTACGTCTCTTGCAAATATGCCATGTGATTATTGTGAATACTATAAGAATGAATTGAAGCAAGAAACAGAAAAATTGAATTCACTGAGACAGCATATGGCCCATTTAGCAAACTTAAAAACCATAGGAAAGAGAGGAGATACTGATACTAGAAAGGTTCTTTAGTAATATAATTTACAAATTTTCCTCAAAGATTTCTTATTTCTACTTTTCAGGGTTACCAAATTATCTTCCAAAGCTCAGATTAATGATGGCTTGTGACATGTTTTTTTTATCTACACGTAGCTTGGTAGTTCAGTGGCCAGAGCATTCACTTAAAAAGTAGAAGTCCTGGATTTTGAGTCGTAGTTAATCTGATTTATTTTACTTTTACCAATCCTCAGTTTTATGAGATTTTTTAATTTCAGTAGTGAACGAACATAAAATAAAAAGCAGTAAATATAAATGGTATTTATATAATAACAATACCTTTTTAGATCGATATCAGGGGACATTTTTAGAGTAGGATGCAGAGTTGGTGATCACTTACATCCTTTCATTGTCAATTAGGTACATGAAAAATTTCAACTTTCAAAATTATGAGGCAGCCCCATAAAAATATGTTGTGAGGTGTGTTGCTACAACCCTAAAGTGGGGGGGTACATGTCAGTAAATGATGTATTCTAAGTAGCTAGAGCTGGCTGATAAAGGTTGTGTTTGACATTAGGCATGCATCTACAAAGGGAGAATTGCTTGTGACCAAAGTTCTGCAAAGTACCAAGACAAAAGTAAAAAATGCAGATACTTTACATATTACTGCTACATTAGAACATTTAACCATAGTCAAAGATCAAAGATTTAAAAACTTAAATGTTACACATTCTAGGAGCTTAAAATTTCATATCTACAAATTTCTAGAAACATATTCAGATATGCCTATGTGACCCATCCACATCTTTTTAATGATAAAAGTTACTGCATTAGAGAATTTAGCCAATGGAGTAGATCACTTAAACTAGTGGACTATTTATGATCAGCATTATTTCATGATATCTATATTGAAAACTATATTGCCAAAATCTTTTAGCACTGTACCAACTGATGTCTTCTCTCATAAACATTATTAACTTACGAGAGAATATCATAAGTTTTCATCAAGATTATCCTTATATAATATATGAGAAAATTGAACTTAGTATTTTCTCATTTAATTAATGGCATTCCATGAAGTAAGGTCAATAATCATATTAATTACAAGAATATCCTAGTCTAAGGTAAATGGTTAATTATAAAAGGGGTCTTGAATAGCTAAAATTTGGCCTATTAAAGCCATTACTATTATTATTACTCTAGGATTAATTGCTTCTAAAATGTTCTTAAAATAATTTGATTGTTTAACAAATGGTTTGAAAATAATTTGATTTTTTGGGAAACTACTGGTGAACGTATAACACATCTACATATATTAAAAATTATCTCCTTTGATGAGTAACAAAGAAAAACTCATTCTAATAACACAGGTCGTAGAATATAAAATAGATAAATGACAGAATATCCTGCAATCCCAAAGTCAATTCTAACTGCACTCCCAATTATACCATAAGAGTTTTTTTGTGATTCCTAAATAATTATGGATACATTAATGGAGTGTCCAGAATACAAGTCCAACCATTTTCCTTTAGATAGAAATTATATTTTTAAATCTGACAAAAAGTTCTTGTGCATTAATTGTTTGGCAAAGACAGTTTTTTTATCACAGTAGATTACTCATAAAGTTTACAAATCATTTGTCTATACCAGGGATTTATAAATAGTTATGAATTTAAGCCAAAGACAAAGTGTAATCTTCAGGTTATAGAGCCAGACTCAGCCTCAAATGAATCAAATATATTTTCTATAAGCCACTTGGTTATTTGATAAGACAAAGAACAAACAAATATAGACAACATTGGATAGCAGAATAATATAACTGAAAATATAAGTTTCATACAACCATTAAGTAAATTATACCATGCCATTAACAGCTTTGCCTTAATTTCAAAGGAATAAGGAATGTTTCCATATGATAAGGAATCTGGTATATTTACACAACATAGTAAGAGTAATAATTGAATTAAAATATTCTAGATCGAGGAAAACTTAAACCAGGTCGAAGAGGAAACTGAGCTGTTGAAAAATCAAAACAGTGCCCTTAAATGTGCTAGTAAAACAATGATAATAGAAGCAGAGGATAATGAACCACCTACTAAGGAAAGTATTCAGTTGAAAAGAATTCCATTCATGAAAATACCACATTATTTGAACTGCAGCCACAACAATGACATAACAAACAATGCAAGATATGGCCCAGCAGAGTTTTGTACTGAATCTCAAAGTATTCAGAGCAATGAAAAGGAATTACAATTCGCTACGATGGAGAGAGATAGTGGCAAAGGTAATTTTATAAACGAACAACAAAAACTTAGAAAAGAAGTGAGGCATCTCATCCATAAATTATCCGCTCCAATGATGGTTGATTTCAGCCAACAGACCACTTTTCAGTGCAAATGTATTTTACAGGCGGAAATACCTAAAGCTTACAGTTGTAGTTTCGATTCCGGAGTAGTTAAAGGAGATCAGTTAGGGTCTAATGAAAATAAAACACAGCCACGTATAGAAACAAAATTACATCACTTGGAAGGCCTGATCGAAAAACTAAAGAGAACAATGATTAACAATTTATGTTTGAATTTGATGCATCAAAAACCCTTCAGTAAAATCGATCCTTCCTTAGATGTCTGTTGTAAATGCAATCGCGTTTTACCTCCTGACAAGTTTAATTAGGACGTCGGCGAAAACCAATATCCTTTTATAAATAATGTTCCAAGTAAATCCGCAAATATTGTAAAGAAACTATCCTCCAAACGCATTCGGAAAATATTAGATTCCAAGATAAACTAACAAAACATTATTCTCAAAGAATTCGGACATTTCCAATGACAAACCGAGGATAATATACAAGTAAAAATGCGGAAATGTATTCGCTGGTTATGAACGAAAGGTATAGAAATATAATGCCATACTTCGAAATGCTATGAGATTTAAATCCACGTTGTACTACATGATATTGATAGCTTAGAACGAGATAATCACACAAACTCACGGCTTCGTGGTATTCAAACATTTCTACCGTGCGCTGTTTCCGTAGTTTGAATCGAATCGGTCAGATGTCGTGCCTAAGGCAAGATGACGTCATACCTCCGCCTCCTCTGTTGGGGCTGTATCTAGGGAAATACGTTAGTGATCCATTTTCTAATGACCAAATAGTGAGCCGTTTTCATAGTTTTATACTACAATTAACCCGAAACTGAGTGTCTTCTAGTCAACAGCAGTCTTCCAAGATGCATTCCAATACCACGGTTACACAAGAATATTACGCAAAGAAGCTGTCGTACTCGTTTCGGCCCCATTTTCAGGTTTCTCTGATTCTCACGATGCACCTATAGGAACCGTATTCGGTTCAATCACTCTCACTCGTCGCTTCCGAACCGTCCATTCCCCTCCTCACCATTCGCATCGTATTGTGCCTCAGGAAGTTGCGGTCCTGCCCTCTCTGATAACAGTACTCCGGAGGGAGAAGAGGGGAAGAGAGGAGTCGGAGGAAGAGGGAGCCAGGGGGGTGGTAGGATGTCGAGTAGGACCCAGTCGGAGGACAGCTTAGACTCCGCTATCCCGCCATGGAAGCGGGAACTAATTTTGAGGAGGAGAGCATTACTTGCACGAACTCAAGGAGGAATACCTACGCCTGGTAGTGGCGGTGCCTTGAACTCGGCGGCTGCAAGTTTACTGGTCGCTGGACATAGCGGAGCTGTGAAGACGGCAGCGGCTGCTTTCTCCGCTATATCCGGAGAGTCCGTCAGACGCTCTCCTGAATCCCGCGCGGGAGCAAGCGGAGTGAAGTGTGTCGCTATGAAGCTCGAAGGGCTTGAGTGTGACGCCTCGTCCATCTCGAGGATGAATGGCGGCAAGGATGGCCAGGCTGCCGCCGTGGCCGATGGTGCTCACCTTGCGAAGGGAAGAAGCAAACCACCTCTGGGCGAGGGAAAGAGGCTGGGGGTGGGCCGCGCCGGAAGCCGCCGGAAATCTTCCAGGGGCTCGGTGTCCACGCCTGACGATGACGACGATGAAGAGCTTCGTTACGGCCCAGGTATAGTGAATCGCCTGAAGAGTAAATATCTAAGCATGACCCTAAGAGAATCGCAAACGAAAGGTGTGAGGCCACCATTAACTTCCATGAGGAGAGCGGCCAGCTTGGAAGATATTCTCGACGGACCCGCTCAGCAAACGCCAAATCGCGAGTCGCGAGTTCCCGAAAACAAATCGATGGCTCCCAAAATCGGTAGATACAACAAAAGAATGGGAGCCACCACAACTCGCCCTACCCTTCACTTACCACCGGAATCGCTCAAGAGGGCCCGCTCAGTAGAAACGCTGCTCAAGTCCCCAGTGTCGGGATTATTGTCTCCCACTCTCGTGAAAGAGGATGTCATTATCATCGAAGGAAACAAGGAAGTGGTGACGGATAGTGAAGGAAGGAGGGTAAAGCACAGTGGTGTGGTAGAAGAGGAGCTTCCTCCGCCCGATGTAGTGCGTCAAACTCTTAAAATATTCGAATATTCATCTCCTCCGCCCTCCCCTGGAGGAAAAATGAGTTCCAAAGCCACTAATGGTGTTGCTACTTCAAGTCTTATCGTCAGGGCCACTCCAGCAGTTGCAATTCCTCCTCCCTCTCCCCCTCATGGCCCCAAACCACAGCTTTCTCCCAAGCCAGTCATCCTACAAAAGTCATCAACAAAAAACACTGTGTCCTCTAGTGTTAAAGTGTCAGCTCCAAAGGTCGCCCCTGAAAGTCCCCAGAAGGTTGGGGAACAACCCTTTGATGCTCACCCTAATGTGTTGCCAACTGCTGTGAAGACCTCTCCCACTTCGCTCTTGCCTGCCATGTCAAAACCTGCTGGGATCAACCCTCCCTCTACAAAGAAGACCTCACCCACAAAACCATACAAGCCATTAACAGTGACCAAGACCTCACCATCATCATCTCCTGTGGAACCTAAGGCACCAAGTCCTTTACCAGATGCTGTCATGCCTAACGGTCAGGCGGGACAAGATGGAGGGGATGGTAGAACTGTCTCCCGAGCAGCCCTAGAGAATATCCGAAAAGATGGATTGACCATCAAATTCCAATTTGATGGGGCCCAGAAACCAAAGTCTTACCTTCCAGGAGGCTCTCCATCAGTTTCAACTCATGGTGCTGAAAATGTCTCTCGCCAAGTAGGGGTCATCAGGCCAATGACAAAGCCTCCTGCAGCCCCCACATCAACTGCCAGAAGGGCAACACCTCCCAGAAGCATAGTGCCCCTTCAACCCACCTCTTCTGCCACTCCAGATGTTGTTAAGTCTGCACTAACGGAAAGAGAGAAAGAAAAAAATCACATAAACAGGGTAAAATCAACTGAGCCGCAAAGTAGGAAGGTTTCTACCACTCCACCTCAGCTAGTCTCACCACCTGCTGGGGCTACTAAGTTAGTGACAGTAGTGAAGGAAGTGCCAAGTCTTTCGAAAGTTGAACCACCAAAGGTTACTGCACTTAAGAAGCCTTCAGAGGATACCAGCAATACGCAACCATTCAAGACCACTCTGTGGGAGTCAAATAATCGATGGAACCAAGAGTCCAACTCAGTGACATACTCATTTAAGGATCGTCCTGTGCCTGATTATATCGAGAATGATGGCATGATTATTAAGTCGAGAGACCGGCCAAGGGTGAGTTTCCACACGTTCTTTTAATTTTCTAGTTCATCTCAGATATGGTATTTTACAATTAACAAATTTCTTCTTCCCTCAAAAATTTTCTCATGTTTTCTTTAGAATATAATGTCTGGTTTTTAAGTTGGATGTTTAATGTTAAAATTGATGCATATCCTGAGTCTCAACTTAAATGTTCTCTAAAGAATCAAAACTATTCTTATAATATTTAAGATATATCTTTCATATCATTAAAGTTCCTTTTTTTCTGACAAAGATTAACTTAATCTTGTCCTTTTTTACCACCCAAAGTTACTTGATTATGTATGTCTTTATGTTGTAATTTTGAATTAGAGGGAATTGTAAACATAATGTAATTCAGTTGATATAATTGGGAATATATCTTTGTATCATAAGAAGTAATTTTACGTAAAGCAGTATTATTTGATACATTTGATTGAATTATCTTTCAATTTAATCTGTGAATTGTCATTTATTAGAGGGGAGCTCTATATTGGAATTCCCCTCCACATTTGCTTGCTGAAAATGGGTTTTAATCTTTCTATATCATTATGTAATGGGCAAATCTCAATGATTATAAAAACTTTTATTACAATTGTAAAGAAGAAGAAATTGAAAGAGAATTTTTTTTTATAATTGTAAAACCAAAAAAGAGAATTGAGTATATTTTACAGAAAATTCATGTTTACCATTCTCATTTTTAATAATGACCTCATAATTAATGGTATTAATCTCTTGTTAAGTTTACATGTTGTTCCCTAAAAATCATGGGGCTTCTTTGGCCATGTTCTGTATATCATTTTTTTTTATTCTTGACTGTACACTGTGGATTTAAAAAAACTAACATGACCTGTGAAGTTGTATTTGCTATTTCAGGTTTCTCATTACTATCCTCTCTCTTGAACAATATCCTCATTTCAGTTTACTCTAAAAAATAACATTATTCCTTTTCTATAGTGAGGTTTATGTCATGTCAAGTAAGAATGTCACTTGAGCATGATAAAGTGAGAAAAACATATAAGCCTCGAATTTACTCTGATAAATTGTATTTTATAACCATTTTATAACATTTTATCACCTGACTTTGTTCAGTTATTAGTTATTAATTTGCAAAATTTACCATCTAAACAAGGTATTTCAAGATTTTTCTGTAGAAATAGTTTTCATATAAAAAATCTGTTCCAGTTAAATCTTGTGGGATATAATTTATTTTGGTTCCACAATGCTGTGTATTATTTATATTTAATGAAATGCAACAGCTAGATAAATCTAAAGGGATAACGTACCATTATTTGCTGTCGTCTTAATTTCAAGAAAGGATCAAGTTATTCACAAATATTTCTAACGTAATGGTATTGTTGAGTGTAAAAACAAGAAAAATGCTTAGTCAAAATAGTGCAGCACGAAGATAAGTTTGTTACTCAACGTATTTGAAAAAAAATTGTTTAATTTCAGATTTATATTTTAAGTGTGTTTTGCAACAATTGAAAATCATGTCGATAATTTGCCTTAGGAACTCCCTTGTGAGGGAAAATTCGTCCAAAACGCAGTAATTCTATTAATAGGTATTTTAATTGACGCTATTACGGTTAATACGGTTGTCGTTCCGTACGGTAAATTTGGTAGAATCCATTGATCTCTTCCTGTTGATAATTAATGATCGTTTCATTCAACTCTAATCATTGCTCTCTTCATGATTAATGATTTTCTTTATTCTTTTAAACGCCCCTCCCTTCATGTTGTTGCATCAGACACACACTTCGGTGCTTCGATAATTTTGTAAAGAATGTTTAGCCTGAGGTCGTTGTTCGGGTGCGCCAAAGTTCCTGTTCAATCATTCAGATCTCTCGATTTCATGGCCAAGAAGGAAACGGAATGAAATTTTTATTTATCGCAAAAGGTCAGTGATTAATTTCATCACGGTGGAAAAGGTTGGCCTAAATCTGCCGGTCGTGTACGCGTCGTCTGAACAAGAGGAAGGAACGCTTGACTTAACGAAGCGGTTCAAAAGCCCGCCCTGCTATACGCTCCACGATCATCTCCCTCTAATCGTATATTACAACCCAAACTCCGATTCCCTTGGCTTATTCCAGTTTCAAAAAATCCCTCCGAGCATACCTCCTTAACACCTCATTCCGTTGAGCAACGGTATATTTTTTTTTAGGGATTGTTTTCCCTTTTCATGCTCCCACGTGTCAGCTGTTACACGGAAATAAGAGAAAGCGCATGTGCGTTCCCCGTAAGGTAACCTGGTTTGCCGCTCAAATGAATTTCTTTAATTTGTACCACCTTTTTAGAGACTTGAATTCCCAATGATGTCAGTCATTGGAATTGATTCCAGTCGGTGGAGGAGAGCGGTAGTATCAGTATCGATCGCTGTTGTTCGTACTGTTTGACAGCTCGTTCGAGCGCGCTCTCTCCATGCTTATTGGTGTAAGTGAAGATGACGCCACCGCAAATGAATGACACTTCGCGCCCTTCATTCCTCGGAGTGGTATGCGAAAAGGATTGTTGACCAATCCTAATGAATCATCCATAACTCACGTTCGTGACAGCGATGCTTCTCTCCGATGATCGATTTAGCCTCCCTTAACTTCAGAGAATTGTCATACTTCTCGCGTTCCACGACATTGTATGAGTAAACCATATGAATGCCATTGATAGTCTTTGGCACCAAGTCATCATTCCGTGTTTTTTTAATGAATAACCACTTTCTGAATGAAGCGGCTGTTTTAAATAGCTTGACATTCCAGACTATTCTTGTAAAGTCGAAAAAATCAACACACCAATTCTAGCTGTTGTTCAAAATGATGTAGGATAAGTGTTCCTCGAGGTTGTATTTGTCGGTAATAATTATTATTCTCATCCAAGGGATCTCTAACATTTAAAAATTAATTTTTTCCCCTGTGTGTGTTTCTGGACCGATGTTGTGCGACACAGTGTGCCTCAAGGACACACTTGGTTGCTTGGTTTTTCCTACTTTCTCACCGGGAGTTGCTTATAATTTCATAGAATTTAAAAAATAAGTTGCGAAGTATTGTAGCTCTTAATAGCTGTCTTGGCGAAAATTACTTAATTCACTTATTTCACGTATGGTCTACCGCGAGGGTTGCGTCAATATATTAATGTGCCGTGAAGGAAAAAAGGGTGAGAAGCACTGCTATGGAATTCGAGGATATCGTGTTTTCAGAAGAAAATTTGTTTGCTTCTCATGTCAGCCCTTGCTTTATCCTTCAAGTTTATACGCTGTGATTTACTGATAATAGTATACTCGCACGTGGGAGCATAACAGAAGGATCGTTTCGGCTTTTCTTAACAAAACTCGCGTTCCTACATCCCGTCTTTTATTTTCTTTGCTGACGACGATGTCGTAAGATCAGGAACTGCTATTTGACTGAAGTAGCTGACTGATTCTTTGGTTTTCTGTGCCATCGGATATGTACATATTTGTAAACTGTCAATTTTTGTGAAATCGTCGATAGGATGTTTGAGTATATTTATTTGAACTGCCGTTGAAGTCTCTCTTATTCCGTTAGCCTGAGTATGTCTGTTTCACTTACGTCACGTACAATTCAGTAATTCAAGCCGTAATTATTACTGTCGACGTTTTAAGAAATTGCCGTAGTTAATATTTTTAATAAAACTTAATTTTTTTATATGTACCAGGAGATTTAACGGCTTCATATTTTAACGTCATCAAAAGGTGTAATTAGCTTCTTGGATTTTGCATGCTAGCACGAGGAATAAACTAGCGATCGCGTAAGGGAAATTAACATAATTTTCTTAACTGGATTTTTCTGCTAATATGGGCGTCTCCAAGGGAAAGCAGGAAAGGAATTTTACTCTCCTCCAGAAACGCGGAAAAGAAAACGTTACATTTCATCAAAGGCAATTTTTAAACGAGAAAAATGGAGTGAAAATTGCATTCTAATCTGATCCTGCGCCGTTGCGTGGTTTGAATTTATGCAGGCCGTTACTATTTATTTCGACCTTCTATTTCGTGAGCCTATTGGTAGTCAAGGCATGTTTAGCTTCTGTAATAAACCTACGCTGTTACAACGAACTGACTGTTCCAAGCCGTGCAGTAACGAGTTTTGTATCTCAGTCGAGATCAGTATCAAGATTGTTCGCATTCCTATTTCCGTCGGAATCCATTGCGGTTTAAAATTTCTTTCTGGAGAAATATTTAGATAGGTGATTTAATTAAAGCCAAATATTAACGGAGTGTATCGGTGAAATGTAACTTTCTCGCATTAAAGTTAAATTGGGAGGCTTTATTTCTAGATTTTACGCGATCAAGTGACCTTAGTTTAATTGGCGATCTTAGTGACCTCTTACGAAATCCATTGAATCGGTTGAAAGCGGTAAAATCAGGAAGACCGTAATTCTCCCGAGTACATCCGTTTGAGGGCATTTTTAGATTAATTTCTTTAATGAAAAACTGTATCGCTTTAGACGAATCGAAGGTTTTTAAATTTCTTTTGGGTCAAGTAATTCATAGGTCTGCTAGTGTAAGTAAATTGACACATGTGGATCCAGCCTTCTTCTCCATTGCTATTTATGGAGAGTCAGCATTTTATGAGTGACATCATCATCGCATCGCTGAGGGAAGGCTCAAGCAAATTTTCGCTTTAATTGAGAGAGATGCAAGTTGGATCGTTATTTTCCTCGTGAATGTTTGACGGCTATTTTCCTATCCTTACTGGTCTCGTACTGCCTGACATCGTCATGCGATGAACGGAATGAAATATCGAGTGCTTGATTGGTTTGGCCGCTGCATTGACCTCGTTTTTCTCTTCTTAAATTCCATTCCACTTGTCGTCGAATTCTTTAAAGGCGTCTGGCTCGATTAAGTCCTCTCTTTTTAGAACTCATATGCATGTTGTTTACTATCTGCGCAAGATTCCATATTAGAATTCCAAGAAATAGTGATTTGGCCTCCTTTCGTGCCCTGTAAATTTTCCGTGTGACTTTCAGAGTTCTTTTGTTTTTAATGGAGTTTTCATTCAAATACCGCGGGTTTGTTTGAGATCTTTATTTAATTTCGAGCATAAATTAAGTGAAAACGCGCTCACTGCGAATGTGTCTGTAATTTATTGGGTGAACTTGTTTTCTACTCGTAAATATTGCCATAGAATAATTTGTTGGGATGGTGCCATCAATTTTGTAACGATTCTCTTTGGTTCATTCGGTTTAAAATTTTGGTTGTTCGTACTTTCAGAACGGGTATTAAAGTATGATCAGAGAAAATCGTATTTTCATTCGTAATGATATCCAGTTATTTCTGACGAAAGCCTAAGGGATCGTTTTATTCATATAATTGGACAAATTTTGTTTCCGTTTTGACTGGTTCCAGCTATGGAATTCCACTCTACAGGTTGATAACAACCAGTGGACATCGTATGCATATTTCAGAGTGAATATATTTAGAATGTCGGTCCACCAGATTTCATTGGTCGTGATCAAAAACATTCTCTCTAAAATGTTTGTCTTTATTCAGCATCTCTCTTGCCTCGGTAACTTTCATCTTATCTCAACTATGTAGTCCGAGATAAAAGCTAATGAAAGATATATTTTCCTCTCTTCACCATAAGAAAATGAAATATGTTCCATTCTTCAAAAGGAGCAGGAGAAACAAAAATTCTGAAAACTGAAAAACGAAAGTCACAAATTATGGTGATTCAATTTTCCGCGAGCACTTTCATTTGCGCCACCGTCCATTCCCGAACTATAATTTATTTAGATGAAACTCCCGTACAAAACAATGCCTTCTGACTAGGCTGCTCTGATGGTTTTCTCCAACATCCATGCATGCGAGTTATTATCTCATTGTCGTGGGAACTGCTTCTGGTAGCGACTATGGCGATGACGGACCGTCTGAAAAATCTCTAGCGCACCACCCGCTTTGGTAAATTAATTACCGCCTCCGAGAATTGCGGGAGATTGCTTCACCCATTCTCTTAATAAGTGTGTAAGTTAGATCGCCTCCTCGTTTCACATTCCGCCGAGCCCTATGCCAAGAGCGAGTGTTTGGGCCATGGCTCGCGTGCATTTCTGCTCACCCGCGAATCTTATCGCGAGCTCGAATCTCCGCGCATTCTGTTAGGTTCTCGGCGGAAGTTGCGGTGATCGCCGAAAAATTGGGTCCTGGTCTCGTTTCCACGGACGCGTTGTGCCTCCGCGTGCAAGTGGAGCAACGCTTTGCCCCAATGGGGCAGAGAAAAGAGGAGGCCGGGGATAATTGCAACGTTGCGAATGACATTCATGAGATTATCGCTTCAATCAGTCCTTCAAGGCGAGGAGCCTCTGGAATTTTGGTTGTGCATAAATAAGTCTCCGTCTCTTTTGGGAGAAACGGAAAACATACTCCTCGCATTGTGGAAATGTTTACGAAATTTGCTTTCCTAGCTTTGTGTCCATCCTGAATTTTATCGCGATTTGAAATAACTCGGTAGATTTTCGTCATTAATTTGACTATTACGTATTTGGTTACCGATGATGTAACTTATGATTTTAAGGTATAATTACGAACTTCAGAGATAGTTTTTTGGTCCTTTAGGTTATCTATTCGTTTTCTGAGTAGTTTCCACGTAAAATGTATATTAAACGTATGTTTTGCGTTATTTCATATATTTTTGATTTGATTTATTTGATTTTTTCGTCTCAAATATAATTTGTGAATATTAGGACTTCTGAGTTATAAACTGTGATTTGGCTGTTTTCTGGATAAAGGCGTGGAATAAATCATGGAGATATTCAATAATTAAAAAGAAAATAACGAAAAATAAAATAATTGATTAGTTTTTTTCAAAGACTGGCATTCTCTAGGAAACTTCAACGTGCGACAGTTATTGGGCTGTTTAAATCGACGAAAGCTGGATCTCTTTCATCGAGAAAATTCATAGTGTAACCCAGACGTGTGCTTCCTGCTAGTACATACATTTAGAAATCAGATTTTAGTAATTATCTGGAAGTTTACTTTAGATACATACAATTTTTCCACTATTTACTCAAGCTTCCAGTTACAACTACTTGTTAACATATACTACTTGTATCCCTAAATCCATTTATTATTGCTGTAACTGGTGCATAGATATTTCGGTTCTCACCCATACCTTTTCGTACTTCAAGATTAACCTAATTATTATCATTATTATTATATACATAGTTACAAGCAGACATATACCAGGTGGTAACTTGTCACATCCTAACAGTAACATTACATAATTTACAACATAAACACATAACAACAAAATTAATCATAACAAGGCTGCATGTCATCTCCATTCTGCTAACTGCATCATAATCACGAATTTCATTCACTGCCCATGAATACCTATAATTCATTGCATATGCTTTCTCTACAGTTTTCTGTGTTTTATTAACTGAGCCAGATGTGACAATCCGTTTCAAGATTTTTGCCCCGGCAACGTATCTAGATGATGGGTCATTGCTCAGTCTTTATCTCGATAAAATCCTTCGCTCACCAATATCTCCCCAAACTGACCCAATTTTTATCTGTGCTGACTCATGGCGCATTTATCATTCGCACTCACGTAACCCATTTCTTACGGTCAATCATTGCTGAAACTCTTGGCTCGTTCCATCGGCGCCAAATATAAAGTCTCCATTATGCATATTACTTTTACCATGCGTTAATGACGCCTCAAGATGGGAATTGGGTAAAATCCTCTACTGTGTCACGAACCGCCTACGGTCTCATCCCGTTGTCGAGTGATTTTTTTATCCTTGAACTCTCTTTTCCGATTCAGAGAGAGAGAGAGCGAAGTTTTAATTCTTCCTCCAGCTTCGCCTCACGTGCTTTAAATTATAACCCGAATCACGTTCAGTTGTTCGGATGCCCCGGAGACTCGTGTCATTGCAATGGGTAATGGCTTTGGGAGAGCGCGTGGAAGTCTTGTGAGGCAGTCTGTCTTCGTGTCCCTTCTGCCAAATGACTGATCGCCCACTCAACGATGACATCGTCCCATTTCCCCGTGGCTTATTGGAGAAGTGCTGGCGGCAATTGAAGGGATCTAAAAAGCTTACGGCAGATGCGAACTATCGAAAGGAATTGACATTTCTTTTCCTTACATTCCGCGAATTTTCCCGTCAGCCTTTGTGTGGCCAATGAACTTGGTTTCTTCGTGTTATAAATTTGTATAATATCACGTATGTTTTCACTCGTTGACAGTTGCTGTTTCGCCGTTTGTTTACTCAACGATTTCTCCCAAGTCATGTGGTAGAGTTTTTCATTGCTCCGTCCTAATTCTCAGTCTCGTGTTTTAAATAGGATTTCTGTCACGTTACTTTCCCAGCTGTGGATTTCGTTGTTTCGTGGTTCTTTATCTTCTTTTGTTTACGCCAATGTCTGGAGTAAATTCCCAAATTAATAAAATAGAATAAATTAAGCGTAAATGTGTTCCTACATTTCGATAAGGCGCCAGAAGTGGAATTTTCATATTGTATTGTATTTTTACCTGTGAATTTCAAATGTAGCAAAACTGTGGCCTGTTTGAAATATTCGGTTGAATTGCTATACGATGGACCAGGTTTCTTTCCACTCCCCAGCTGTTCATGTTCTTATCGTTTCATTTAATTGGTATTTTAAAAGTTTAATATCCGTTACGGTTTAATTAATAAGGCTAATGATGATAGAATCACCTGTGAGTTTAGCGACTTGATTGTATAGTATTGTTACTGCTCCTATTTTAGATGAAAGATGTCGACATATTTTAGAATTAGTGAGTACAAATCGGAATTGATTTCGTTTCTCTACCTAATTGACAATATAGGTCGAAGGTTGTGATTATTTTATCTTCAGCCGGCGGAATCGCATCTTATCAGTGTGCAAGTGTACCAAAGTAATCTAAGATTAAAGTGATCACTCTCTGTTTTTCTATTCAGTTGAGGTAATTTCTGATGGAGAGGAAAGATAGTATAGCGTGTCATTGATACCGGCTTTCCTCTCTAATTTTCCCCAAATTAATCAATTATACGAATATAAATATTCATGGAATGAAACTGCTAGAACATCATGATTTATTATAATTATTCTAAATATCCAGAATCATTACGTTGTAAAATGCGCGCTTTGAAGACCAGTTTAGCTTCAGTTGCAATGGATGTTTACATCTGCTGCTCCCCCTTTTGAAATTCCGGTTTCTGGTGGGAAGGCTTTTACTCCGTCACCTGCAGTGTTTTCCGTCTGTCTGGTCATTGGCGAAGGGGGAAGCGAATAGTGCCGTGGCTCCGGGTGGTTGCAGAGTATGAGAGAAAAAACAACGCGTAGTAGAAGGGGATATAAATCGCCTTCGGCGGCGAAACCCAAGGTTACCTCACTGATCAGAGGCCCCAATCGCATTTTAAACGTTCGGCAATCTTCGAAACCATAACAGTTGACTTCTATTCTACGTTTGAGCTAATTTCGTTTTTGAGTTTTCGGAGCACAACTTTTATTTTGGGAAAAATGTAGCGCTGAAATAAGCGAAAGAGTTGCTAAGGACATCAAACAATCGTATTTTCTCTCTAAAGATCCGGGTCGATTTTACCTATTGCTGATACAGATATAAATTTCAAGAGTGACGGCAAGTTATAAGCGAAAGAATTAAAATATTGATGGAATTTTTTTGTACAAAAAGTTTCGTTGCATCCCATTTCAATTGCAAAATCAGCCCGCGAAAGGCCGAAGATATTAATTTAGCTATCAGAGAATTGTTGGCCCCTAGATAAAGACATCTTTTTTATCTAATGCTGTTCTATTCGTTTGCGTTTTCATACGAGTTGTTCCCGATGCAAAGCCATTCCGAATGCGCAACCTTTCTTTAAAGGGATAAAAATAGTTATTGTAATACTCAGAATACCTTTTCTCAACTCTTTGAGACCGCTTTCTTTCGGTGTGTGCATTCTAAACGAGACCGGATTGCCTATCTTGGGTCCCGTTAACAATAGCCACTGTTGAAGCTACGATAATTCTCAGCAAGTTTCAACCTCTCCTCATACTTTCACGTCTCTCCTACCAAGTTTCCATCCCATTTCCCGGCGACTCCTATATAGAATTCGATCGGAAGGTGCCGTCCTGGGTCATTGCGCTTCCCTCTCACGGGCCCGTCCGTAGGAAATGGGCAAGGTGAGAGGGAAGGCGGAGGTGGCAATGACCCTAGCCGTCTCGCACCTCCTTCCCTCCGCCGGACCCCCACAATGGGCGGTGAGCCTCCGGGGGATGAATTCCACTCCGGTGTGGCCTTGAGAGGGTGGCGAAACAGCAGTGGAATTCCTCGGGGCGCTCGCTTTCAGGCTGCGGAGCTGCATCGGAGCCGATGAGTGGCTGTCCGTCGTCAAGGGACTCTGGTTTCGGCCGACTGAAAGGCGTCATCTCCAGAGAAAGGCGTCCGGCATACGGATTTTCTACCTTTGGTGCTATTGGAGAGAGTCAGAGGAGGGTCATTTGGATTCCTTAACCGGCGCGTGATGTGCATCATCATGGGGCAGAGGTCCTCTGAGACCGCGACCTAACTTTCGATAGGTTGAGATAGCCGTTCCTGAAAGGGACAAGGAGGGTTTTTGATTTGCTGCTCTCTCGAGAGTTTATTTTCTGTCGTTTTCTCGTGTGCTGGAAAAAGGCCAAGCAGCGCGGCAGATGTTGAAGTAAGAAGTCATCCGCAGCTGCTATTTTAAAATCCAAACAAGGAGATAGCCGCTTTTGTTTACAGAATATTCCCTCGTCCTACCGGGAGCTTCGAGGTTAAGAATCCTCAGAAGCTCATCTTTTCGTAACTTTTTGAGCCTTTGTTAAGTGAGTTGAATAAGATAGTGGCACTCGTAAATGTGATTAGGATTTGTTGTAGTGGATTTTTCCTTCATCAAATAGTCCTGTATGATTAACTTTTTTCTTTGTGATCTATGTAATTTCAGCTAAAACGTTATCTTAATTATTTGTGTAGATATTGTTAAAGAGATCATCTAACGTATGAAATATTTGAACTTGCAGTGCAGTATGATCGTCCCACATTTACGAACTATTTTATTAACTGTAACTAATAGAAACTTTTTTGAGGCGATTCATTTGTACCCATTAACGTCTATGATATTATAAAAAGTGAACTATATCATTCTGAAACTAATTTTCAGCTCAGTTTTTATAAGGATAATATCTGGCCATTCAATTTAAATTAAAGGAGTGTGTTGTTCCGAATATAAATTCAAGGCAAAATCAATACTTTCACCCTTCCCTACATTTTTTGACGTTAGGTAAAAGAGCTTAAATAACGGACTGAAAAAATCAATAGTAGCACCGACTGAATGGCTATCATGTAATCCAAACCAATTTTGAATTTCCACGGGAGTGAACGCGGCAATTTAAATGGATGTATACCTTGTATGAATAAACGATGTTCTGGATGTGAGAAGAGGTTTCTTCGCAACGTCGGAGGTGCTTTTCCTCGAGAAATGCGATTTCGCTGCTGAGGTATCTCCCTCATCGCATGCTTTCAGCTTCGCTCGCGTCTCAGGTTAAGGCAAATAAAGGACACTGCCGGTTAATGGAAAATGGGGAGATTTTTTCGGAAGCTTTGGAGAAACTGAATGTGTAAACATTGAGAGGGTAGTCGTCTGCCAGCGGCGCCGCTGAAAAGAAAGAAGGGATGGGGCGGCAGGTGTCGCCTCGGATGGAGAGCCTTGAAAAGATCAGCCTTGGTACATTTGCCAGCAAGAAAGACCGCCTTTTAAGGACAATTAGAGAATTAATTCGTAAAGGCTCAATGAGAATTTTCCGCCTCATAGGATATTCTATATCAAAGCTCGCATTTCACAAGAGAACAAGCATCGTTTAAATATCCGTTCACCTTCGTGATAGATATTTTTCTCTCGGTCACTTTAGCATATGCTTTTACAGCTATAAGCTTCTTTGTTCATAATCATTGTAGGCTCTTAAAAAAAATCATCGAACGTGGACTGAGTTAATTCAACTTCTACTTGAACATGTTTCATAAATCAGCTAGTATTAAAGGTAATTAATTTACTTAACGAATTAAATTCGGCGATATTTTGTGGAACATTTCTACAATTCATTAATTTTTTCTTCTCTCGAATAAATTACTGATTTTGTTTCACCTCTACGTAAACTTGTCTTAGTATTTGGATAATTCTGTTGTTAGAGGTCCTGTTCTTATCGAAAAAAGTGCAGTATTAACTGACGTGTGCTAAAGATTACGTAACAACGTGCTGAAAATAGAATTCACTCAAGTATAATGCAATTTATTTTCTTTTTCTAACATATATTTTGGAAAATAAGGTGAGAATTCCTCGGCGGCTGTTCGTTATCAAGAGCATAATTTTAGGACATTTTATACAGACTAATGAATACAGATAAAAAGGAATGAAATTGATTTTTTTCTCGGTTTGATTGGTTTATAACATAACCTATCATCGTCATTAAACGAGTACTTGATGTCAGGTAATTTATTATTTTTGCAACTAAAAATATCAGTTCGAATATCATTCAAAAATAGTCATTTTCGAATTTTTTATTACATGAGGTTTGTATGTTAATAATAATAAAACGTGTTTATTAAAGGGCGAGATTGAGACTTCTTTGTCCCATTTTACATCTAATCCATCTAAGAGATGAGTTAATAGTATATTTCCAGGCTAGTGGTGACTTATTTCTATCTCGTTTTATCTATGTCCCGAAGCTTGTCGTTTCATGTTCTTTGCAAGCTCGCTGAAGTTCCACCGCTAAGAGGAAATTGCGCTTCTCCGCCTCATTGTGACCGTCACCTTGCGAGAAGCAAAGCGTATAGCCGCCTCAGACGACTTCCTCTCTCCGTGACGCTCGCGATTCCCTCACCGCCAATCTTCCCTCTCGGCCATTAAACTTCGACGGAGTCCGTCTCACCGCGAACAGCTGTTGTCCGCGGAAGAGGTTCCATCGCCCGTGGAATTATTAAGAGAGTCCCGTACATACCATAACGTCAGTCAATCTAACGAATATAAATGCAGAATCCGTGTCTGGGAGTGAAGGAAGCTTTCGACACTAAGATGCACGAGAGGTATTAGCGTGAATGGTAAATGTTGCTATTATGAGCAAACAACTCATTTCTTTAGTTCGAGGAATATCTCGCTGGTGTCTGTATCGATTTTGACGCTTTTTTTTTGATTTGAGGACTTGGTAACACTCTTGAGACTATCAATGAAATAAGTTTTGGTTTTTCCTCTCACCTATATAAATGGAAACATTTCGATTACGTAATCCACGATGGTATCTAGTAGATTCAGAGGTTGAGGTTTAACCTGATTTTTGTATTCCCAAGGAAAATCGAGCATTAAAAATGTCTGACCGTTTCATGTCTGTTTTTCCTTGGAAATATTCCTAGGCGTACTCCTCGTTGTGCAAGGTTACCTTTCACCCTTTTCCTTCTGATCTTCTTTACTTCGAATCTGATATACAAACATCTTTGATCAATAAAATTGGTTGGAGCTGGATCGAAAATCAAAAATTACTGGATGGGTTTACGTTAATTTCCAATTGTGCCAAAGGAAATACGGTGTTCTCCTTCTCTTAAAATTTAATAAATTATTCGGTATGTTATGTCTTTGTATTAAGTCCTAGTGTATATTCTCAGATAAGGTACGTAATAGCGTGTTTTTTCTCCTCGTGGAATTATCTCGATTCTCGGGATGGAAAAATTCCCAGCCCCTTCTGATTCGCCGTGATAAAACCTTTTTGAAATTCGTCAGCTTTAGGGATCCTTGCGAAGGTCTTGACGGAAATTCTGGCTGAATAATGTTTTCCTAATTCTCTCCTAATTACTTTTTTGCGTTCGTAATAATTATGGAATTCGTTATCCGAAATGCAACGTCATCGGGAAGGAAATCTGGTCAGCTAGTGCCTAAAAACATGTATCGAGCATTAGGGGATCGGAGACAATTTTGATTTTACATCGATTCAAGTTAAGCAATTTCGATCTCTAAATTATTAATTTTTCTGCTGACATTGTTTCTCCTCTCAGAAGGGCCTCGTTCAAGGTAGCTTAAAGTTGGGACGACCAACCCAAGGCGAATTCATTACGTAAATGAGAAAATTTGGTAATATTCCTTCCAAAATGGCTTGCAAAAGTGTCCTTTCACGGAGTCGCGCCTTTAAACATGCATTTTATGCCAAATTACTTGATTTATAATGACGCTTTGAATCCAACGAAAACTTAGAAATTAATTGTAGTCTAGAAGCAGCAGCTTGCAAGAATAATTTCTAATTCAGTTTACATATACACATTCTAATACATGTTCTTGCTCTCATATCATATCTTAATGATGAAATCTGAAGAACGTATATATTAAACCTTATTTTTGTTGACATGGCGCATCTAAAATAAAAAAGTAATGGCGCAAATTAGAGGTTTTGGATATCGAGACAGGGAAGATCAGAGGAAGTAATGCTGATAATTATCTGGGGGTTACTATATCAATGAGCGGAGAAAGCACTGTCGACTTGAATAGCAAGATTGAAGGGTGATACGCCAGCTTAACTACCCTTAATGGAATAGGAAAATTACGAAGAAAACTAAAAATTGATTTGTCCGTCAGTTCTGGAGTCCATAGTTACATATGATGCGGAAATGTGGGAGGTAAACAAACATCAGGAAAACCGTCAATTAGCTCTAGAGACGAATTTCTGAAGTAGTAGCGTAGTCTAGAGAAGTACTGGTGTATCCAGATTGGACCATGTCCGCAATGAAAGAATACGCGAGCAAATGGGTGGAGAGAAATGTGTTGGGCATCATATAGAGAAACCGGGGTCACCTGGAGAGGATGGAGGATTCCAGATGGCCCAAGCGGGTTCGGGGGTGGACTCCCCAGGCAAAAAGGAAGCGAGGGCGTCCAGCGAGAACTTGGTGGGAAGGTGTGAATGGAGCTATAATGTCGTGGGGACTTCAAGACGAGAACTGGCTGGATAGAATTAGATGGAAATCGAGAAGCAGCGACAGCCGCAGAACACTCGCAATACATGTATGACGCAAATAATTGAGGTTTGCCATCCATGTGCCGACGTCTTCATGAAATTCCCAGAAATCGCAACTCAGGGTTATCAAGTAGCAGTTTTTCGGAGCACTTTCTTGTTGCCGCTTGTTGAGGGAGCGAAGAATCACTCGCTGACCTAAAAGTGCAGTAGATGTTATCCGCGGAAGGCCGTAATCAATAAGAGTCTTCGACCCCTGCATTCGAACTTGCTACGTGCTGACCAGAGGATCTTCTCGCCAGAGGATATCAATTACGGAAAAATACCGTTAAAACGAACGGCAGTGAACCCCGATAACGAGCGGTCGCTTTCTTTCAGTTAAGCTCTCCACATCTGCGAAATCGGGCGCAAGGTGCAATTATATCGGAAAGCAGAAAAGTCTATAGGCATCTGTTTACGCTAAATGACCTTCCTTATCCATCGTAATCTGCGCTATATTGTATGGAGGTCATTTTTTTCCAATATCTTGGCCCTTGCTTCCTCCTATTTTTATATTCGTTTCGTAGTTTCACTCAAGGTGAAAATGGCTGAGGATAAGGACAAAGAAAAGGATTTCTATCATTTAGCGGACTTCTGTCGGTGACTATTGTTTTGTATCTAGGCAGAACCGAGCCCAGTCTATATGTCGCCCGGGTGCGAACATAGTTTGCTACCCCTTAAATTAAGTACTAAAACCGTACATATCGTGATTTGCAGATAAAATTCATTTTGTAAGGCAGAAAAACCATTGTTTTATGATTACGTTCCCAAGCTTACGTTTGTCACAAATAATCAGTAACAATTAGCGATAGATATTCCGTATCCTAACACAGTAAATTTTCATTACTAGTTAATGGTTCACGTTACTTTTGATTACCTTTGCAGCAACAGTCACCGGAAGTGTGACAACACTTGCGGAAAACCGAACGCTATTTTCAAATTAGGAAAGACTCCGATCAAATCTCCGGAAAACATTTATTCCAAAACCTATAGAGGATTTATTCTTGGTACCAGAAAATCTTTTATCGATTCCAATTCTTCTACTAAATCCACTGCACAAATATTCCTTTCTCGTCTTGAGTTATTCGTAATTCTTTCGTCTTAACGTCTGCCAATCTTTAATTACAAACTATAATCTTTACTAGACAAATCGTGTATATCAGTCAAAAAACAGCAAATAATGTTAAAATATCCACCTCTCAAAAACTAATTATTTCTGTTTTAATCTACGAAACATTTTGGATAGTACAACCGTCAATCCGTTTCCATGTTTACTAAAGTTTAATTGTAATTTATTTCGACTGTAAATGGCAGGTAAATTTGTGTTCTCCCAATCGCCTTAAGCTCCTCCCGTAGGCAAGTCATAGTTAAACCCCTGGCCTTCTCATTTCCCAGTAATTTGAAATCATTAGAGTTTGTGCGGGTTTTTGTCGCGGAATGTATCGCTTCGACTTGTTTATTCCATTATTGAATTAGGTTTAGACAACAGAATATTTCCGGTGATTCCTAAGCAGTTGCGTCTTACCATTTAACAGAGTGACTATACTGTTTAGAAATTCGAGAATCGCGTTTCCTTTCCGGTGTGCTAACGCCAGACCCATTTGTTTGATGAGGCGTATACCTCTTGCCCAAACACGATAACCTTAAGCGACTTTCATCCGAATTAATTCCTTGGAATGGTATCCTATATTTCACGCCTCGAATCCTGCACGCGACTGCAGGAAGAGAACTTTATTAGGTGCATAGGATTTTCGGATAGAGAAAGTGGATTTTCCACCCGTAGCCTCACCGGTAACGAGGGATTTACCAATAGATGACTACCGTGTTTTCTGGCACTTCATTCTTCACTGAGTTTTTTTTATGGATGTGTCTATGTAAGCTATTTGGATGTGTGAAACCGACGTCTAAGACAGATTGTTCACAACTTTGGAGGACTGGAGAGTGTTGGAAAGGCCACGAGGAGGGAATGGTTCTCTCAACATTAAACAGCGCGTGACGATTCTCCCACAGACATGTGTCGGAGACTTTCAGCATTCTCAGAGAATGTAAATGCGGAGTTTGAACGGGACAGTTGTTAAGTTTAAGCGTTTCGAATAATCGTGTAGCTGGCATAAGTGAAATGTCGTTTACTAGCTAAGAAATTGCATATAGTTAAAACTTGATTTGCAGAAGTTTAAAATTTTTAATTGTATTAATATCCACCAAGTTTCCTGTAGTCAACGAGTGTAGTTTCACTCCAATAAAAGCAAAAGAAGGAGTTAGAAAAAGTAGAAAAGAAATCTCCTTATCCTTAATATCCTTATCACATTCTTATGTACCTGTGAAGTTTTTGCTATTAGGTATATCCAGTTGTGGCTCCCGGATGGCCCAGTGGGCAACGCGCTCGAATTTGGTTAAAGCGGTCCAAGGTTCGATTGCCGGTGGGGGATCAACGAGTGGAATTACATTATACGTCGCAGTACTTTTAACAGTACTTCTGCTATATCCAATTGCTGTTTACTTCTTTTCTTCTGAACCACATCTAAGGTGAAAAATTTTTAAAATCATCACAAATTGTCTTCTAGAAATATTAGTATATAATCGAAGGAGATGGATTGAATTCAAGATTCGAATTTCTACTTTTTATCAGTTTTGCTAGCCAGTCTCACAGCCGTTTAATTAGGTACTATAAAATTTGGGCCCCACTACATACATAACTCTGAAACATTCCCACACTTCCGTTCGGCCAGTCTTCTGTACTTCCTTTTAAAATGGGCGTGAGCTAGTGCGGGGGTGTTCAAGCCAAACTAGTTTTCTATGACATCTGCGTCTACGCCTTTCTTACTTTTGTCAATTAAGTGAAACTCGTGTGGGATGTTAAAAATAAAAAAAATATCAAATTGATTTTCGCTTTGTCTTTCTTATTCGAATGAATTCTTACCCAATGAAGGTTGTCAATGCAATAGAATTCCAGACACGACGAACTATGCATAAGCATTGCAGAATTTATCGCATAGAATACTCTCGTGAAGTATACTCAAGTAAATAGTAATCGTTCTATTCCATTCCATGGTAAGTAAGTAATATCTCTTTGGTTCTTCATTATATTGCGTATCGTTCTGCACCGATAGGGAAGAGTTTTTTTCCGAAGGTAATTCTTCTGTTTCCGCTTCTTACCCCCCTTTCCGCCCTCATCCTTTTTATTTTACATTCCTTTTTATCCTTCAGGGTTTATCGGAATAAGAACTTATGTAATAAATAGAAATATATTTCTTAGCCACAGTCATCTGTGAAATCGCTAATGTGTTCAGTAACAGTTTACATAAGCTGTAAAAAAATACTAGTACGCTGTTGTCATTAGTGAAATTTATGTAACTGAATAGAGTCCTGTATTATGTACCCGTTTGGCCATATGAAGTCACGTAATTATCATTTTACTCGTCAGCTTATGCTTTGAGCCCTCATTCTTTCCACAATTGTAAGGTAAAACATGATTAAATTTTCTTATGATCTAGTATTATTTTGAAATATTTGTGTACGATAAAGGTTAAAAAATCGTTTAATTCACTTACTTATTATGTGTCAGTCTGCGTGATTTGTTGAATTTCTGAAAAGTTTCCGTTCCAAGCAGTTTTGATTTTAGATTTTAGTCATTTGCTTTCGTAGAGTAATGAGTATGAGAATGCATCCTACTTTTTATGTTGTATTGCGTGAAAATAGATAAGGACGTGTAGGAAGTAGATTCAGTCAAATCCGGCGGATGCTTAATCAGCTATGTTGTTCGCCGACTATTTTGAAATCCTCGCTGTGGAAATATTTTGCGCGTGGCGTGAACTTCCTCTCTTGAACCATATCTTGGAGCATTGATGAATATCATACGTTTGTAAATGACTTTACGCAGAAACTATCAATAAGACGTGGAATTTTCTCTGGGTGACTTCCAATATTTTTTGTAAAGGTGAGATTTTAATCTGAGACTGTCTATTTTAGTTATTACTTTCGTGTTAGTAGTGCCATAATCTTAAGAGTACTGTATGGTAGTGTTTCAGTGAATTATACTTATTGTTTGACACTTTTGACGTTCTCTGGGATACGTTCGTTAGACCTTGTAGAGATTCTTATTAATTGCATTTTGAATTTATTCGGAAGATCTTTTGGGTGATTAGGTTAAACTAGGGCGTTATTTTGAAGATGTAGCTTGATTCTTCCCGTCTTAGTACACATAAATATGCCGAGATCTTACATGACGATGCCATTACAGTCGCTGTAACTGTTGTACATTTCTTAACATATTTCGTGCAGGAAGAGAAGTATCCATAGGTATCGGAGACAGCGTGAAGTTACACAGGGCAAAGTGTTGGTTTATCTTATCAAGTGGCACCTTCGCTCCGTATCGATCAGAATGCGTGGCTGTCAATTCCGCTTACAGAGCTTCTTTCATTTCGCTTTCGATATCCCCCTTCTTCTCCGATGGCTTCGCTGCAATTTATCAACCTCTCCCCTTGCAGCACATTCCCCGTACGTTCTTCTCTTTATGGAGCCGTGCCATTCTCACCCACAGTCGACCCTTATCGCTTCCTTCCCCCTCAATATCTGTCGCTTATCTTTACACCGCCCGCGTTTCATATAATCCAATATTAAAGCAATCTACTTTATCCAAGCGAGTTAAAATCTCCAGAGCCCAGAAGTAACTCTTTGGTACAGTATGTCCTCGCATAACGCTGTTCCAGTATTGCACGGTTTTATTGGAGACCCCCGAAATTGTGCATGATTTTGTTAATCCAAATTAATTAGCAATTCTGAAGATGAGGAAAAGTTCAGCCACTACAACGGAAATTATGGATCAGTTTATACAAAATGATTAAAATTTTGATAGAAACTCAAAGGCGAGGTGTAATTGATGCGATGTCTTGCTCTAATCAGCTGCTTGCTGAACGAAACAGGAAAAGGCAAACGTCGCGACGTTAGATGACTTCTTTACAAATAACAAAAGATGTCTAATAAAGAAAAGCCTTCCTCATGACAAAAATAACTTCTTTTCTCTAACCTTTTTTGATATTTATGAGTGCTTTAGGAACACAAATCGGTATCAGAAATAAATATTTAATTAATATAATGAAGAATTATTGAACAATAAATGTTACAAAATAAAAAAAGCTGATAAATTTTCTTATTCTCTGTTCTGTTTCACCGATCTCTATTATTTACGTACTAAGACGACCTCGTTTAACGCTGTTTCGTTTAGCACTCGAACTTACTGGAACGTATCCCCCGCGTTAAGCGGGTTCTTATGTATTATAAATTGTTTTCGTAGCATTGATTTTCTGTAGTTCCCATAATTCGCAGGAATAGCGAGTTTAAAAGGACAGCTGGTTTACGTCTTTTCGTATGTATATTTAGGATAACTTTATCCGTTAGCTTTACATAAGCTAAGCAGATCGCAAGGCAAAATTCTCTTAAAATTACTGGAAGTGGGAAGAACAGATAAAGCTTTATGACCAACCATTCGATACAGTTGGCTGTTTAAAACGACCGCAACATTCTCTTAGAAGCTTTCGTCTTGCAGTCCCAGAGATAGTTCTCAGAGACGAGTTGGAAACTGAGCAACATTATTAATAGAAAAAATATTAACTATGGCAACTCGTATAACGAGTATGAACTTATAATGGCCTCCATTAATCATACTCTGGAATTCGTTTTGATGATGAATTCTTTTGCAGTACGTTGAGATTGGCTATATTTTCTTAATTATATTCTAAATTCTAAATGGAAATAAGAAATTTTTATGTCATCAGCAGGATAAGAACAGAGTGCAAATAACCTTTGCAACTACTTTTATATTTTTCACATTTATTCTTAAAGAAAACCATTCCCTGCTTCTTTTTGTCTGTAGTATTTAGCCCGAGGGCTGGGTAGGACCTCATCCCCTCTTCCATCAGCTACGAATAACTAGGAGAGGGAAATGAGGCTTACTAGGCAAGATGAAGAGTAAATTAGTTTGCCCTGTGTTTCCTCACTGAGCCGGAATGCTATAAGCAGAACAAGCCCACGTTAGTGAAGCGCAATGACTCTACGAGTAACACTTTTCGTATCATTGCATAAGGAGAATCCTTAGTTAATGCTATTATTCAGCATGACTCGTTCCTCAGTAGCTATCATATCATCACAGCCAAGAACAAGACGGAGACAAAAGTATATAAAGATACATTTTTCTGTATCCCGTTACAAAATACAAACGATAGTTGTTTCATTCATCGAGATATAGTAGCAGGACCCCTTTTGGTAACCTAGGAAACTGTTTCTCGACACCTCGGACCTTATCGTGGGGGTTTAGTGTGCAAACGGGATTGCAATCCACCGATTGAGTATTGCGAACAACTCGTAAATTTATCTTTGAATTCTCGATCCAGAATGAGCAGATTGATCCCTAACGTATTTGAATGAAAAATCATGGAAATACTGTCTCGACACGCGTGATGAAATCCGTGCCAGGTAGCTTACTTCCTAAAGTGTTGCAGTCATCGATCTCAGAACACTTCCAAAACGGAGAAATGACACGGTCGATTACTCTTATTTTTTTCTTCTATGAATTAGCGTGCCTACCCACCGCTATATCCTGCTTCCTACTTCTTTCTTCCATCTCTAAGAAAGATTATTTCTAGCACTCCCATTCAGAGCCCATTGTTCCCTGCACACGTCATTCCGTAAGTATTGTTTGCCTGATATACTCGCTGACATTTGCAATGATCGCAGTGGGCGACGCCGTCTTGTACCCTTTATCTCCGTGAGCCTCCGTCAGCAGCTGTTTTCTTTCACTCTCACTTTCTTAACACTCTCCCTCTGCCAAGCTTCGGAGGGTCACTGGGAGCTGGAGGAGTTGGCGGTGCGTGGCTGCCAATACTTTCTATTTCTTCTTTGGCGATGTCCTCCCGGAGAGCACACGGCTCCCGTTCTTTTTCGAAGGGGAAAATCTCAAACGTCAAAAAAGATTCCTTTCTCTTTTAAGCCTCCCTCAGTGTCAGACAATTTTTCCACTTGGTTTTTGACTTCAGGAAAATGATTTGATGTATCTCGGCGTGGAGAAATTATTTTGTAGGGGTATTAATGACTGAATTGGATGTTGATTTCCTCGATTACGATTTCTAATTCTTTCCTACGTATGGAATTAAATTGAAAATTCGAGTAAATTCAGCCGGACAGTAGGCAGGTGGTTGAAGTTTAGTTATGGTTTCGGGTTTAAGTTTTACCGGCCGCGGTGGCGGAGTGGTTACCGTGCTAGCTCTCCAACCCCATTGTCCCCATTGTTCGAATCCCGGTCAATAGGAATTTTCCGGTTAGAATCTGGTCGTGTTTGTTCGTTCTTTGTTTTTGTTTGTAATATTTAGTGAAATGGATAGAATTGAGATTTACATTTACATTTAAGCCCTGCAAACCGCCAATGGCGCGTGGCAGGGGGTGTAAAACACCTATATCCCTAACTACCCTGGATAGCTATTAGCTTCTCTGATACTTCGCGGGAAAAATGACCAAAATATCTATCCGTCCTGGCGACTATTTCCCTGTATCGCTTTTTCGTTTTCTTTCGAAGATTACGTGCGTTACTAGCGGGGATGAGAAAATCAACTATCTCCTCCCCGAGATCCGTAGTGACAAACTTATCGAAAAGCTTCCTACGGTATTCAAGTCTTCTATCACTAAGCGAGTTCCATCCGAGGGATTCTATCATTGCCGAAACACTGCTGTCAAATCTGAAATCTCCCTTGACGAACCTAGCTGCCCTACGTTGAACCATCTCAAGATGGGATGTTAATCCTACTTCGTGAGGATCCCAAATCGCACAGCAATACTCAAGGATTTGCTTCCTGTACCCATTATAGAAATTATTTATTTTACGTACGCAAGGCCGAAATAAACTTCTAGAATATGTTTATTGATTAATTTCTGAAAGCGTATCAGAGTCACTCATCGGGCAGATTTGCCTATCCAGTCAGTCATAACGCATTTCCTTCTTGGTTATTTATGCCCAGTTTCCTTTTTTAAGTATGTTTTGTTGGAAATGGTGATTTGCGTGAGGTAAGATTATAGCAGTAGCTTAAAAGACTGCTTCGTGGAATGAGGGAAAATATTTCTTCAAAGCGTGCATTCATTTCTTCCTGGTTTTGCGGTGTGATTGGTTTTCTGGAATATTTATTTACTCTGAAAGGTATATCGATGTTACGAAGTCTCCCTACTTTCTCTGTATCTAACTATAACTCAGTCTTATATGAGATTGGCTTTATGCGTTTAAAGACAAAGCCTTGCTGGAAAAATATACACATCAGTTTTAACTATATAATCGTAATTCTCTAGCGTATCTCATTCTGCATTAATGTAGATGAATAATTACTTGAAAAAAACGATGGCACTCAGCTTCTTATTCTATACATTTGTATACATGCTGTTTCGTTGCCGAATATTTTGACGTCGTTTTGCTCATTCATCAATTGCATATCGCCGTTGAGTAACGTCAAATGTTGGCGATGACGAAGCGTTTCGTTTCATTATGCAACGTGTTGATGAAAATATCCCTAAGTCAGTCATTCTACTATTGATAATAATAATAATATTGACGTCTTTATTAGACGAATTTTTGTCTTGAGACCACTCTTACAATTAACTTTTTTCAAGACACAAACACAAACAACAATGCCATAACCAGGATTCGAACCCGGGACCCCGGCGTCGCTAGGCTAACACTTAAACCACTACATCACCGAGGCCGGCTTGATTGATGAACGGCTCGACAGGATCGACCTTTATCTTAAGTAAAGAACTAGCATTTCCTTATTCTATTTTATCAGTTTACACTAATGTTTTTCGAATCCATACCGTCTGTCAGCAAACTATCATAGATTTTTATTTCTACGACTATCACTCTCTTTGGTTACTTAGACTGACTTACCTCCTGTATCATTATTGTCATAATGGCGGCGATAATGCAGCCGCGGTCTATTGAAGGAGATACTTATATGCATTGCTCATGAAGTTCTCCCGTTTCGCTAACCATTGAATGTTCAATTCAGCAAACACCTTGGTTGGAGAGAAATTCAGGTTGAATTGTAAATGACTCTCGTCTTCTCGAGCCTTGAACAAACACATTTTCATTGAGTGTGCTCTTTGATAGTCCATTCACTCATGGTAGACTCAAATCACTTAGTACTTCAGTGTAGGACATCTGAACAAATCTAAACAATTTACCAGTCTGAGCGTGAGAGCTGAAATTATTTAAGCGTAGTTTGTATGACACCAAATATCGACCCGTGCTAATACGATTATTAGGAAACTGGATATTCAGGTGATGTTCTGGAAATCCAAGGATCAGAGGAAGCTTATATTAAATACATCATTGAAATCAGCCATCATTAATTTTATCTAGCATAAAAGAGCCTCTTAAGAAGGAATTCGGTCGAAAAAGTCCGGCGTTAATTAGCATCTATTCATTTGAAATAAATACAATCAATAGAATAAACCGTAATTTGAAACAAAAGACATCAGCAGCCTAGACTTTACGGTAATTCTTTAAAATGCCTTATCATAGAATGTATAGAAGGTTTTCTATTATGTATGTTCTATCGTAGCATATTTCATGGAAATGCTTTCTCTTAGACATGTAAAAATTTTAATGAAGAGATTACGCTTGAGGCTAGTGAAATACTTCTTTAACCACGAAGAAATGTGTTGGTTTTATTTCTACCAAATTAATATCCGAATTTCCTTTGTTAACTTAATATTTTTTATCATTCTTTATAAAATTGAGTAATTGTGCCTTTGTGACATTAATTAGATTCAGAAAATGGGAATCTGCTCCATAGATCGATTCATCGAGTAAGACGAAGATCGGAAATAAATGTAAAGAAGAAATTATGTGGAAGTAGTATGCGCGTACTAATAAACATCTTCATTTGCCCACTTTGCTATCTAAATTACAAAGAAATGGGGAGATCTTGCTAATGTCAAGTATAGGTCATAAACTTCCGACAATACCTCGCGAAGAACATAGTCTGTCACGTTTTATTGACAAAATAGAACGTGACAGCATGTCGACTTCATTTCTCGAAATTACCGCTACTTAGAGAAGTTTGGCTGACCCTTATTTCGAAGATTTCAGGAGCTTTCCCTTTCCTCTGGCCTAAAAATCTCCATCAAAGTTAACGGTCTGTTCAACCGGAATGATTTTCCTCCAAAAAATACCTGCCGGTAGTGGAGATGCATTAACCCAAACTGATGATCCTTGAGCGTAATTCTGCGGAACTTTTAGAGAAGAGATTTTCTTCACAGGCGAATGAACTCTGTTTAACCGCATTTCACGTCGTAAACTTTTTACATCTTCCGAAATCCAAATCGTTTTGAAAGCCCCCGCAAGGTTGCGATTTTTCGCCTAAACAATGTCCAAGTTACACCTACAGCCGTATGAGGGTTCCAATTAGTTTTTTCAGGACGCAGTGAACTTTTGTCGCAATATTATTATATCATTATACGCCATGGAAAATCGTTTTCTTAATTGCAAATATACTGGAATTGAGTCTTTAAGTATAAAATTTAGGATTTCAACAATGTTTTTCCACGTCCGATTTCCTTTGTGATTTCTCCAGGGTGTACGAATCATCGTGCAAAGTCACCTTATATCCTCTCCTTGCTGGAATGAATCAGCTACTGGGCGCATGTAATGGGATTGCTGGCCTCGGGTATAACACCAATGATCTTTGTGTTTCACCTGGTGACTGTCTCCGGATTTCTTCGTAGGCCAAGTTTTTCTCATCCTGTCTTTCCTTTCACAGAGGAACGAACCCGGGTCCGTTTGGCTGACTGGTACCACGCGCGGTGAATCTTCGGACGATCTAGACGAGGACGATGAGGGCATAGCAAACGCCCTGGGCTGGGTGTCGTCGGACCCCCCTCCTCCGTGCAACCTCCAGTTCGAAGGAAGCAATGTGCTCATCAACGGGCGCTCCAACCTCCGGAAGGGCTCCACCACAAGCACAACTGGCGCCGGAAGCAATTCCTCCGCTAGCGGAGCGCGACAGGTAAAGACAGCGGAAATGCTAATTGAAATCCTTCTCTAATGAGTAAGCGAAACGAACTCACAGATCAGGTTGCCTTTAGAGTTGTTGGCGACGTCCACAGAATCTGCGGAAGATATTCCCTCTCACACGCACGCATCTACAATTACTCGTACTCGTGGACACCTCTCTTAGACTTCGATGCCCAAGGGAAATATTAAATGAAGTATTTCCTATTTGCGCATTTTCTGTTTGCTTAGATTTGAATTTCAATCTTTCACCGTAATGAGTTATTTTCGTTCGACTTGCGCAACGTAGAATCGTTATATTTCTGTCCAGATGGTTATGATCATCATATGAAACAATGTATTCAGGCGTTACTTCGTCAGGTGTTACCTGACGTTGCTCTTCCGGTAGCGAAACCGTGCGATAGTTGAAAACGTGGAAAATTTACCGAGTGTTTTTCTCTTCTGTGCCATGATAATTCATTTATTAAGATTGAATTTATGTATCATCAATAGTTTCTTGGTAATTACTGGAATTCTACGTCTTCGTCTTCTTTCTGGCATTAATAGGCTTATTACGAATTTTCCAAGCTGCATTTGCTTAGTGGTGTATGAATGTAGCGTATCAATATAGAAATCGGAAAAACTGCTTTTCTTAAATGGATCTTCATGGATTGTCTTTTTTTTTTGATAACATGGAAATGTATTTTTCTTTGATAACATCCATATGGTTACCGTAGTCCAACAGAAATTGACGGAAAGTATCATTTCGCTTTTGCCACAAATTAAGTGAAGTTGATTTTTCTGATGAAAGAGGAATCTCAGGGAAGACTTCGCGGTTCCAATTAAGTTCGTTGAAAGATCGAAAGTTGATTACGAATTCATTAATTTTCCGAGCGTTTAAGTTTCCCAGTTTGTACCTCCGTCGATGAAATCGAAGTTCCATTTCCAATCTCCCTCGATTATTCAGATTTATTCCGCGCAAATTTAATCTTCTTTCTTCGATTTCCTCTTTTCAAAATCATTATCTTCGTGGGTGCTAAAACGTTCCAGCAATTCATTATAATTTGTTTTGCGTATGTTTTGTCAGCATAGCGATGACAGTACTTTTTTAAATTTAGATTCTCATTCCCTCTTCTGCGATTTTAAAGGGAAAAAGCTTTGGCAGCATCACTATTTTATGAAATTTTTTGTTTAAATGATTTCTATGAATGAAATCTTCGTATCTTACATGATATTTTTTCTCAGTGTTCTTCCATCAAACCGGAATAACAGAAATGTTTCCTGGGGCCATGAGTTAAAACCCGGACTATTCCGGTTGAAACGGGACGGATAAGGCTTAGTTATAATATCAGCTCATAAATATGATGGCTACAAAGAAAGAATCATTTGCTCGCTAAAAAGCTTGGTTCTTGATCGTCTGCCACAATTTTTATCATAAGATGATGAATTACTTACACACCCATGAAAGTATTTTTGTGTTTAATGAATTTCATTTTTAATACATGGTTGATGTTGACATTTTACTGCTTCCTTGACTTTTATGTCCGTTATAATCAGAGCCGCACCCAGCCTATCTGCCGCCCGGGTGCAAACATAATTTGCCGCTCCTTAAAATAAAACAACCAAAATCATAGATTTCCTGATTTACTGATCAAAATTATTTCGTAAGTCTTCGAAACCCCAGTGTTTTATGACTTCGTTCCCCAGCTTGCATTGGTCACAAAACAACAGTAACAATTAATTATGTAGACTCCGTATGCTGACTAAGTAAATTGTTATTATGAGTTAATAGTTATCGCAACTAAATATGAAAGTTTCTAATACATTGCAAATTATATAAATTCCATTTAACCCAATCAAATATTCTTTTCTTGAGTTATCCATTATTCTTTCCTCTAAATGTCTGCCAATCTTTGATTTCTTATCGTAATCTTTATTAGATAACTCGTGTGTATCACACAGAGGGCAACAAATAATGTTGTCGTAATAAAAATAATGGTTGGCTGCGCTCCTCTTGCCGCCCTTAAGATGCCTCCGCCCGGGTGCGATGCACCCCTTGCACCCATAAGGCTCTGGTTATAATATTCAACTGGACGACGTAAGATCGCTGTCTCAAAACATATTTCCTTCGAGTTAAACTACTTAATTACGCTGAAATAAACTAGAGTTTAAATCATTTAATTTTTGAGATAATATTCCTCATAATCCAAAACAGAATTTCCTGTATGATATTTGCCCGAATTTTACACGATAATTAATATAAAGATAGAGAAGAACAAAGACAAAAATGAATGATAAAGAACTCTACCTCAAACACCAAATTTTGTCTGATATTTGCCCGAACTTTATACGATAAATTCTACCTTTAGAAAAACCATCATCAGAAAATGTTTTCCCAGGAAACGATGTAACGAAAGGCCTCAGTGTTTGCTTGCTAGCGCTCCAACTCCAAGGTCCCCTAGGTTCGAGTCCCGGCTGATCAGTTTTTCTGGTTAGAGAATAGCTCTATGTTCGTTTTATAGTAACTTCACGCCTCTCCTGTAGGGGTCCAATAATTAAATGTTCCTTATGGCACCTGGAATGTAAGTGAATGAAAAGAGCCTGTCTGAAGAAATAGCGTTTCTGAGGAGTGGCTACTTAAAATACCATCCATTTCTCTCATCTTCGCCGTACGAGCCAACCAAATTTTTTTTTGCTCAACCGACGCTGCCTTGGAACGTTTCCGAAATCACTTTCGGGGGAAAAAAGCCCCGAAAACTCTCAAGCCTATACTTTCGCGGGCATGCTTTTCTCGTTATCCGTGCTTTTCTCTCCATCGCCATCATGTGGGTGCGGAAAGGTGAGTCCTTAGTCCGCTTTTGATGAGGGCGTTGGCCTTCCTTGAGCGCGTTGTTGGGGTCAATCGGGAGCTCCCTGACGCCGCCGGCCACGAGGGTCCTTGAAAGTAGAGTGGGCACTCGATTTGCATGAATCTACCCGCTCCACCCCCTTTTTAACACCGGCATCCCATTTGGCGAAGAAAGGGGCGGCGGTGTTGCTGGGAAGAGAGCTTGGCTCCTTGAAGCACTCGGTGGTGACGACCTTTGAATGATAAACTGCAGTCGTAACCCTCACCTCCAGACTCCATTTCCCTCCTCGTAAAGCGAGCTCAAAACAACCGGAGAGAGTGGAGAAAGAGGGATTTCTTTCAGAGTCTGGTCTCATTTGGCTTAGTTACCGCGCACGAAGCTGAAAAAATTCGCGTGGAAAGTTTTCGAGTGAGACGAGCGTCGAAATAATGCTCTTGAGCACGTGTGTGTGGTTTTGAAGGCAAATTCAATGGCGGCTGGAATTCAAGGTATATTTTATTCCGCCTCTCGAAATTATTTTTACCTCGAGACTATTTTTAATTAAAGGCGATAGCGAAATCAGTGAATCGAAAGATTCCCCTATCTCCGACAAGATATTTTTTGTATGGAGCGAATATTGTTTGTTCAAGGGAGAGCTGCCAGTGTTGGATTAACTATTTTAATTTGTTAATGGAATCCGTATCTCAAAACTTGGATTCAAGATAAACTCTTAGATAATTATTATCTATTGATTATTTCTCGATTTCATATTTTCCATTGTTCGTGTGATATTTTTGCTGCAATTGAGGTCATCGTTCCTCTAATAGTGGTTCTTTCTATGTCTGTTCTGTATTTAATGCATCTATGCATTAATTTTTATAGGATATAACATCTCTACACCTCTCGTTTGTCTTATAAAATCCCATGAATCACATTCTTCCAGCTTTTTCGCGGGCTTTTCCCTGCTCGTAAATCACCTTCGCACTCAGCTATTGATCCCACCCCGGCCGATCCCCATATATTTAGAGAGATGAAATAAATCTCACCTCAAAGGGACGTGGTAATATTTTGCCACAAGAAAATGTTTAGATGCGGAACCATCTCAGTTTTTAATTACCGTCGGATCTGCAATTGGTTTTGCATAGAAGCAGGAAATGTCTTTGATCAATAAATTTCTCAGGGTCTAAGATTCTAAAGTGTTTGGAGACAGCTTACATAATCGTAATGGCGGGTATTAAAAAGCTTAGAGAATAACTATCCCAGGTCTGAAGAAAAATAATTTTGGGGATTTAATTATCTTTGATGGACAATTCACTCAAAGATCTTAGGTTGTTTTTATGAACAAGAATAATATATTTTTTAAGTATGTTGTTATATTTTTAAGTGGAAAATACATTTTTAATGTGTAAGAGCGCTATTAAAACCCGTTTTCGATCTAGTTTTTGGGCTAGAGTCATGATTAATTAGCAGTAAATTGAACTCTTACTTCAGAGTGAAATGACAAAAGTACATAATATCGATATTCTAAGGCGTTACTTCGTGGAAAAATATTACAAAGTGGAATACTCGATAATTTTTCATATAAAATTTAATGCCTCCTTAATTTAAGCGCATGAAATTTTATGTGGAAAGTTATCACGTCTTTTTATTCTGACGAAAGTATTTCCTGTGGTGTCGAAATGCTTAAGTTGTACATACGTTAGTGTTCCGTGATTGAAAAATGTATGGAGATGCGGTCGTAGAATGAGTAGTAGGGGATGTTTTGTCCCTCATTCTTCATCATTTCCCATTCATATTTTTTTTCTCCCGGAAGTATTTTGTTGGTGGTAATATCAATACAATTGATGCGATTTTTATCAATATCTAACGTCCCCTTAGTTCTCCACACATGCGTAGTCTTCCTTCCTCACTCGCTCGTCTCTCTTTCTGTGTCCATTTTCCATAAGTCAATACTCAGTTACTTTCACAGCGAACGGTTGAGAGTCCGCAATTAAGTCATTCGAACAGGAAGGGAAAAGGCTCTCTCTCTAGAATCTCGCTCGATCGCTCTCCGCGCTCTCGCCATTCAAAAGAAGGGATGATCGATACGCAAGTTTTTTCCTTATGACTCGTCGCGGACGCAGTACTGTTTTCCGTCACGCAGCTGCGAAAAGACGCTCCATTTTCCTCGTCGGAGATGGACCGAGTTATCGATCGCAGCAGTAATTAAAAGTGCGTGCGCTGTGGCATATTAGGGTGTCGAAAAAGGGGACATGGAGGAGTCGCCGCCGTGCTCGTGCTCATGTTCAATCCCCCCCATGTTTCCCCCACGTCTCTTATCCCCTTCTATCTGTCCCCATTCACCCCGTCTCGACTTCGCTCGTTGCACAATGGCGTTGCCTCTTCGCGATTCCTTTCTTTCCAGCCTTTTATATCATGTGCCCGCCGTTGGGAAAAATGACTTCTTTTCGACGCCACCAAATGTAACTCGGATGGGCGGCCATCTTGAGGCGAGATGGATAATGTCGATACGACGTCGTCTGTGTCTCCGTTTGTTTTTCTTTGTGCCCGGTTCTTTATTTTTTCCGCCCTTCTTCTTGAGAATGGACGGGAGGGGTCTCTGTAAACTGTGGCTCATGGGCCACAGGTGGCCTTCGGAAATGTCCGAGCTGGTTCTCGTCCGTGTAATTTGTTCTGGCCGTAAGAATGGTGAGTTGCGGTTGATAGTTATTACTAGCGACGGGATCTAAGTTTCAATGACCGTTACCTGCACCAAGTTCCAAAGTAGATAGTCGTTAAGGTTTTAGAGATAAAGAAGCCATTTCGATCCTTGAAGGTTTTTCCGCGAGATTAACTTGGATTTAACTCTAAGCGATCTATCGCGAAGAAGAAAAAAACGAAAATTAAAAGGGTTTTAATGATGTTACTTTAATCTCTTCACTATGTAACTCTTGCAATCATTCCGATAAATATGGTATAGTGTTATCGAAGTTCTATTCACTACGAATAGGATGGTAGACTAAAATTACAAGTACAATTACTAATTTTATTCTTACCATCCTATTCATATGGATTTCCACTCCGTAAAGCCTGCCACAATTCACTGGTTAACTATTCACTATGTAACTAGCGATCATTATTATAGTTGTGGTAAGTTGTAAATGGTAAAGAGAAAACTTTGATACGGAAAGGGAAGTAGAAACATTAATTGATGTGGTTAGAGTCAGAATTTGACCATATGAGAGATTTCTGATAAGTTTCATTTTTTCTTCGTTCCTAAATTTCTTTTCTCTCCTGCTTCGATTTGGTCCTCAATTTTAGGGTATCCAAAACATGGTCCCGGTGGCTAAAGTCGGCCCGTGAAAGGATTAATAACTCGTCGCTAATACATTAGATACTGATGATGCCCAGTCTTCGTGTTAAAAATTTTATTTCCTCATCTTATTGTTATTTCGCAGGTCTGATAATTTTGCATTCTCAAATTTTCTTATGAAGTAATACCCTCTATTCACTAATGATTCGTAATATTCGTTGCTTCTTCGGATCCGCTCCTCCGAAATTTGGGGATCAGCTCCAAGAAAAGTTAGCGAACTTCTGCTGTAATTCACTCCCCAACATTTCCGAAGTTTCCTTCTCGATCAGACTTCTCTCCCATAGGTTTCCCTAGGGAGTCAAACTCGAACCGAAATGCAGACAGAAACCGAAATGATTCGTTTTTGCCAGAGAGAACACCGAAACTTTGTGGAAAAATAAAATTCTTGAAGCTTAACCGAAACCGAATACAGTTTTTTTTTCCTTTCCAATTTTTGTTCTCATTTTCATTAAGAGTAATATAGGTTATATTCACTAATCATGTGTAACGGTGACTTACAACTCAATAGTTTCTTTATAATTTAATAACTGGCGGAATTTGATAGTTATATCAAGTATGAGGTGATATCTTTCATAAAACGAATTTTAGTAAAATATTAATTAAATGTAATGCTAATGCAAAGTTACTCACAATAAAATTATTTCAGAAGGATTATATTATTTATCCGAAATTCTGTGTTTCGATCGAACCGGAGCAAAAACCGGAACGAAAATAATTCTGCTATGTTGCATTCGTTTCCTCCGTATCTATTTGCCCTCAAACTTTCTCATCTCCATCGTCCACCACATACATCCATATTTTTCCTCTCTCTTCTCCATTTTTTCTCATCTTTATTTTTCCTCCATTTTCCCTTTCTAAGTTCGCCAAACTCTCGCAACTGCCCCAAGCCGATCCCTAGTCTTACCGGGTATTAATTCTACCCGAAAAAACCTCGCTCCCTTTCTTCTCTCCCAAGTTAATGTGGTGCGGAGGCGGACGGCTCAATTCCATCCCATATAAAGTCTATCTTTCGACTTTCTGGACGACAGAATTCCGGAGAACTTCTGAATTGTCGTCTGGATTTCCCACATCCTTTTTCCCTCCCGTAATCGCCTTTTTTGCTGGGTTGAGTAATTTCCTCGTCTTTCAAAAATTTTATTCTCCTAGCCTGGGACCGCTTTTGGAAGACTCGGGCGCGGCTGAAAACTTTATCTCCTCTCAGTTTATCGATTCTGCCCATACAAGGTTTTTCCCTTTTGTTCTTTTCGTTGTGGAGCAGGACTTAATTTTGGGTTTTCCCATTCATACGATATTTAGGGCACGGACAGTAAGAGGATAAGTAACTGAGTCATTCTGCGAAGGAAAATATCCTTGTTAGTACAGTGGCTAAGACGCTCTTACGACCACCAAGCAATGTAAACGAAAACTATTGTCTAACTTCTCTTAAAGTCTATTCGATCTTTCGTTAATTTGCTAGATGATTACGGAAGTTATTTAGTAGAATTATAGTTTTTATTAATATTTCAGTTATAATTCGAGTTGGAGACCCAGCATCCCTCCCGTAAGGAACGTTCTGTTGTCTCCAAATTTCCCAAATCCGTGAAATTTTTCCCTATATTTCGTTTATTCCTTTGAAATTTTTTGTTTGAATGCAGCAAGGTTTTTTATTATTTCTATTCCATTTATAATTTTCTTTTTTTAACTTGAATATCCTCTCAAATGCCTGGTAATAAACGTTACGGAGATACGGTGGTGTACCTTACTCATATATAATTATTTATCTCAATTTTTTCCTAGTCCTGAATGTTTAGTTAATTTTGTTATTAACCATCGTATTTTTCTCGGTTACTGTGTGTCGTATTTTATGAAGCGATATTCTTCTGGCTGTTTTTACACTTCTCCAAGGTATTGCCACATTTCACCCTCTCGTCGTACAGAATGTATCCTGTGGCATAATTGGTGTATGGCGAGATGTGTACACACTGCCAACGCGTAGTTTTTCACAAATCCTCTCATTTGAGGACAAGTTGGTGTCCGCGTTAAAAGGAAACTTCCTGGAATTCGTCAAGCAATCTTTCCTCATCATGGTAGCGCTTCCTGCCCGGAAGTTGGCAAGGGCGGAAACCAAACGGCATCATGTGCTATCCCGTTATTGAAAAGTAAAAACATTTCATCGACACTCAGAGAGGGAATCTTTATTGGCCTCTTTAACCATGCAAGTGAGAGTTTGTCACTTTCGGAATTAACATATTCAGTGCCTGTTTATCAACCTTTTAAAGCCTCTTACGGAATGGACAGTCCAACTGTTGTAAGAAGCTGCCTTCCGATCCGGATAAGATCTTGGATATTTTTGAATAGTCAATCTCTTTCTACAAAATAAACTGTCGGTTATACATCGTATTCGTAAGGATATAAGCAAAAAATACATTCTTTGTAAATAATGAGGTAAAGTGACTTCGTCAAGGTTCACACAAAAATTATTATATAATATCCTGTGTTCGGTTCCAACTTAAAATTCATTTTATGTTTATTCTTCTTCCTTATGATATTTTATTAGTAAAAACTGGTCGCAATAAATAATATTAGTTTTTGTGTGAAACTTAACGAATACAGTTTACTTGATAAGTAAAATTAGTGCAGTAACACACACTTAGGCTGCCTCTATTGATTATAAATACATCAGTTTTAATAACTTTTAAATGTTATTTTCTTTCGAACTTTATCTATTATGATTTAATTTTATAGAGAAGAATTTCTCATGCCTCTTCATATTGATGATTGTAATAATTTCGTTTGCCCTACTAGGGCTAATGATTTCTGATGTGAGACATAAAAATTACTTGGTTTTTATCATTCGGGACAGAAATTTAAGGGTTTGTCCGTGGTGTCTGAATGTCATTTCATAGAAGACCCATTGCTATCCAAACAATAAACCATTGAATCAATACCATTCAAGCTGTTTTCGACTAGCGCCCATTACTTACTTGACAGTGCTATATTTAAGTTAAGTGGCGAGTTCCTATACATCTCTCCTGCACCATATTGTAGGAAAAGCTTAACTCGTGTAGATGAAAGATCCAGTCAAAAAAACAGCAGTTTATCTTTACTTATAGAACACATTTTTAGGAGAAGAATGTTTTCTCAGTGTCGGGAAGTTGGAAAATGTTTCAGATCAGTTTCACTTCATCTCAGATTCGGGCCTCGTATTAGGCACGTGCCGCGGGTCTGCGACCCTTCAACTTCGCCAACTGCTTCGGAGTACCCTCTCGTACGGCCTTGCTCGTTGAACACTTGCCAATCCTTTCGGCCTCAATATACCCAGCAGCACTTGACGACTTGTGCAGCCTTGGCAGCATTAAAATCTTTCCTCTCATCCCGTCGCATGACCTCATGCGCTGTCTTAAGTGCGACTGGGTGCATTAGACGTCCCGTGTGATGTCCGTGATTGTTCACGCGACATGCAGGAGTGCCAGCGAGCCGTTGTTTCCTTCGCCCTATTTGTCGCCGGAGAACTTGTGATCTCTCACTTAATTGGCACGGAAATGACGGGAGCGTAAGTTTTAAATGGGTCGGAGGCTGCAACTGGAAAAAATTCAGAAGGCGTGGGCCTGGAAACGTGTGACTTTTTCCCATGCAGCAGCGCATGAATTCAGTTTGATTATAATGCAGACGGATGCTTGAAGTGAGAGTTTCCTTTTCCAAAATTGTCTTAAGGAAGTCGTAAAAATTAGTGGAAGACTGGTGGTGTTCGAATGTAGATGACGTGGTGGTTATAGGGACGAAGGCTTAGTTTCCATTTGCCCAATTTGTGATTTTCTACTTTTATCATCCCTTACATCATCGCGGATATTATCATTTAGTCTAGAATATGTGCGGTACTATATGATGACTGTGAGCTTAGAATTTCCTTGGAAAGAAGGAGGTGATTTATGCAGATTTGTGTGTGCTCATATTCAAGCTCAATGAAAGAATTCAGCAACCCTGGGGTTCCCGAATAGCCAAGTGGGAAAAGCGTTCGACTTCGGCGAAAGCGGTCCTGGGTTCGATAACCCGTGGGGGCCAAATTGCTAAATGACCTAAGCTGTCGAAGCACTTTTAACAATACTACTACTACTATTTCTCCAGTCTTGTTAATTTAACAGCAAGTATCCTGTGTTATGGAATCAAATGTAACGGTTACGAAAAAGTGTATCATTCCGTATTTGGACACATTTTTTAAAAATTCTTTGATATTTTGGTATGATCACTTTAGTCTCACATGCACCCAAACCATTTTCCTTCCGACGTAGAATGTTTCCTCAGCTGATCAAGTATTTGTAATGTAAAAATAAGAACTTAAAAATATATTTGTTTAATTTCACGCCGAAGGGTGGCTTGCGGGGTATGTATGCAGATGTAGATGTATCCGAAACATAGTCGTGTATTATAACATTTCAATTGAACGGGAATTTTAATGCCTCGTTAAGGAGAAAATTGTACCCCCAATGTCCCTTAGAATGTTAGACTTATTGGAATAGACGCGAAAAATATACAAATTTACGTTTCTTTCGTAAAAATCATTGAATTTTGGTGCTATTTACGATCTATGATACTCTGAACTGTATATGCCGCGTAGCATATCGAGCGAGCCTTTGAAATTATCCCGGTTAATGTTATTTCCTCAACAGAATGCTAAAGAAAAACCACACGTTTCCGCTAGCGATACTTGCGCGCTTTGTAAATATTTACCGCTGTCCTATAACGGTTTGGTTTGATTCAGATGCGCGACGAGGAGAGCCATGCTTCTGATGGAACTAGATTTATCGCAGTATGCTCAGCACACACATGTAGGTGGGGCGTTTAAGTAACCAATTAATAAGTCAGCATTGTCAGCTTTGGTTCTCCCCCTCCTTGTTTTCTCGGATTACATTTAGTGGGTTTCCAGGCAAGACTACATAATCCCGCGTTAAGGCCTTAAGCCGCCCTAAGCTGACATTTTTTCAACATTCGGTAAGTTCGGGAGATATGCAGATTCCGCCTATGCCATTCAGCGGGAAATTCCTTGCGTCAACGGTTGACATTTAGGCACAGTTTACTTATCGTGATTTACTGCCGTTTTCGTTATTTCTATTCCGATTATTCCCGTCTAGATTCGCAATGACGATGCCGTCGCGTGTGATACCGTGCCCGCTCACTTTCCCTATTTGCGCGGTGCGGTGAGTCTGCAATCGTCCTCGTTTCTCCCTTTGGCCCTCTCTTTCAACGTCAGAGGGCCAGCGGGCGTGCGACTTTTGTTTTGTGAGTGGCTGACCCATTTATACTTGGAATCTAATTGGCTTATCCTTTATCTTCTCTTGGAGGGTTGGAATAGGCAGATAAAAATTGTTTGCTCTGTGGCTGTTGGCCATCTTGCTCATCCTGAAAAATGCCATGTAAAATGGATAGTGTGCGCTGTTTAAATCGAAAATTCTTATCCCTGTTGCTAGAATGTTTATAAAGTCTTCCCGATACCGTTTGAATTTTCTTTCTTCTTGACAGTAAATAGTTATCCATTTCGAAATCTATAGAATATCAATACATTATTGGAACAATGGAATATTTTCATTTTTCTTCTGGTACAGGATAGAGAAAATTATCATTTATGTGCTTATATACCAATATTATCAGTCGTGAAAATATCAAAGCTACTGAGGTATGAGTGGTGCTAAATAATTCATTTTAATTCAGTCTCTACTAATTGAGTGTCACGAATAAGGTTATCGAATCATTTTGCTGCTTTTACGTGTTCTTGTTCCACTCGTAGTATTCTGGCTCACGGAGAAAAGCAGACAAACTTCCTCACTCCTCATCTTGTCTGGAAAACCTCTTTCCCTTTCTTGGAATAGAGAGGTTTTGTGGTTCAAACAGGACTTTTGACTCAATGAAGTACCGAGAGACAGAATTAGTATTTCCTGCGTAGCATTATCCTCTTATAACGTCATTATGATACACCTCATCCAGGCGAACGTGCTCACTGTCAACTCCATTCCGGTTGAAGTAATTTCATAACTGCTCGAATTAATTTGTTCCGCTTGCGTCGGGCCTTTCTTTTCAAGATGCTGTAATTCTCCGGTTAATCACCTGGTGTTTTCATGGAGGTTGAATTCTCAAGAATATTTTTTAAGTGCGGCAAAGATAAGGTACTCTACATATTGCTAGGTGTTTTCGAAAATAATTTCGAAGTTTACGTTTGTTTGTATGTCATACGGACAGCATTCTTTTTCGGTGACGACAGAATACTGCGGATTTAGTTAATTTTCAATATAAGCGGAGAATGAGAAGAATTGCTAGGTAGATAATTTACTATGTGCGTGGACACATCTCCGTTGAAGGGGAGGTTCAATGAAGTGTTTTCAAGAAGCCTGGTCTTAAGTCTACTGTTGGTGTGTCGGTATTCACTGCTAACCTGAAAATCTCTTAACGAAAATATTTTCCCCGCTCTCCACTTCCTCTTCTTACGGATGAATCGAGATAACGAGTCCACTTTCAACGCATTTTATGCCGGTCTTATCGCTCAGGTAATCACCCAGTAACTCGCTTACGCAAACTCGCTATCTTAAAATGCCAATAAGATAGCAATTTTGCGCGGATCTACCTGAAATATTCCTAGAAAAGTGATATCCTTCTGCTTAATGTCAACAGAAAACGCACCTCTGCATCGAAATCTCCGATTTGTGTTGGCGTCAGGCGGTGAAGTCTACTCAGATATTGCGGAACAAGTTTGCAATCAAATTACTTCTGCCAAGTGTACCGAATCTCGCAGCCAATTAGAAATATATATCAAGCATAACTTGATTCTGACTGAAATTACGTAAACTTCATAATTGAGGACACTTTTAAGAATTTTCTGGCGGTAAATTTGGGCTTTGACCATTTTAATCTTTTTAATGCCGAATGTACATAAAAAGTTCCTTGCTAATACCTCTCAAATCCCAGTCCTTTGCATAATTATATGCATTATGTAATTCCTAGAGCGAGTTCATAGTCATCGGGTGCAAAATGGCATTTGCTGTCGATGCACCTACCGCTACCTCTAGTTCATAGTTATCGTGTCAAGACATGAATCTATGCTGTAACAAAAAAAAGGTAGGAACACGGCTGTTAATGAATTAGAGGTTTAAAAACATTCGCCGTAAGCCGTATTTCGGCAAAAGGAACTCGCGCTAAGAGACAAACGGGAAGCTCCGGATTACCGATTTCTGGGAAGTCCCAATGATTATTTCAGAGATAAAGCCTCCATCGTCAGGGGGTCTCCACAAAGGAAGTGAGACTTTCTTTGTAGAGACCTCCTGATGATGAAGGCTTTGTCTCTGAAATGATCATTTGGACTTCCCAGAAATCGGTAATCTGGAGCTTCCCGTTTGTCTCTTAGCGCGAGTTCCGCTTGCCGAAATACGGTTTACGGAGTGTTTTAAAATCTCTAATGAATCTATGCTGCTTTCAAAATATGCCTATCTCTGGAATGGATTTACGATTTAATACTGTATCCTTGATAACGAAAAGGTAAAAATCCAACCTGCGTCTGTTTTAACCCGATTTCCCCCCTTATACAGCACTTTTATTTCTTGTAAATATTGATCCAAACAATTAACTGACCCTTTTCGGTAGCACGTGTGTCGCGGAGGTTATAAACTTGAGAATTGGTAGATTACGATGTAAGGTGGTATTAAATAGAAAACATACTTACTGGATCCATTCTGAAGTAGGATAATACTTATTTCATTTGAATATGTGAGATTTGATGACATCGTAACCGTCGACTCTTGGAAGATTATTCACCGAATGGCGCTGTTCCTCATGGAAAGAATTCTTTCCCTTCCAAAGACCTCACTCTTCTGCGTGTTTTTTGTGCATTTTCCCGTAATAATGTAGAGGACACACTTGTGGCTGATTTCACATCGTAAAACTCTTAATGAATACTCAAAACGAGTCTGCTGATATGGCAGTACGTAAAGCACGACAGTTTGATCTCTCAATATGAGCTTTTTACCTCTCGTAGAAAGTTGGTACGACAACGTAAAACGCTATCCTCTTAATATCCGTTCTCCGCGCGTAATTCAACTATGGAAAGTTGATTATTAGAGGAATGGCGGACTGGAAGGACACGAATTCGCCACTGCAGTCGGCGTACCTGGCCGCGAAGCAGTTAACTGCGCACATCACGGTCTGCTGGGCGATGGGTATAGTTGGTTGGCCCTGCTGTCGTCCTCCCGCCCTTCCTCCTCACGTTCCTCTCTTCCGGGCAATAAACCCCAGCGCCCCTAATCTCCAGCTGACACCTGTTCCCTCCGACACAGAATCTGCGACCCATTCACGACTCCTCTCGAGATGCCCTCCCATCTTCGGGATGTCATGTCTTTCTCCGAGAGCGGTAGGCGTCGACCTTCCAGAGGTTAGGCACGTCTCAAGTTCGTTCGTATAAAAACGAGGATTAATTTTAAAGGGGGTCGGTCTCTTAAAAGATTTGTTTACATTTCTTGGCCGGTGGCAACGCTGGTGGACTCGTGACTTATTTGGAGGCGGGTAATTAGGGCTCGTAGGGTTTTTTTATCGGGGTCCTACCTTAATGTTTCCCAGACGATTTTTGCCATCGACGAGAGTTAACGGTGCCGACGATTAGCACGGTTCGTCATGGTTTTGCCGTAATAAATCGGCATCGGAACGTGAAATGGTTTATCTTCCTTAAGCACCACTCTGCTTCAGAATGATTCCGAGGAATACTTATTCTTCTACACTTATGTTTGAATGATGTTCCTTTATTGACCATCCACATCTTTGTCAACCGTTTTTGTTGTTCATTTGTGAAGAAAAAGACCTCCTTAGTGGCTTCAGTTAAAGCTGATGGTTGTCTCGAAATGGACTTTAAAAAATCGGCTTTATTCGTTGCAGCCTATTACCCCATGTTTGTGATAAAATATTTTCTGTTTCTGTGAGAAAATAACTACATTTGGATATTGATTGCTCGTTGATGGCAGAGTCCTCCCAATACTGGTTGCAAGATTTTTACTTGTATTTTTTTCGGAATATGTTCCGGTTAAGTAGTGAATATGGTGCTAATGTCGGCTTCCTTGTCTTATACCCCTCGAGAAACTCGGCTACAAGTTAAAATATAGTAAAGTTATTAAATTATTGCTATTCAGACTGAATTATGGTTTTGAGATATTATGGAATATCGATTATTTAAATTTGGATACTCATCATCATCGTCAAAATAAGCTGTGGTTCCTTCAAAGTTTTCTTTTCTTACGAAGAAATTTTCGTCAGTAGTTATTACTTAGAATTTAGAGCGAATCATTTCTTTGAAAAAAGGATGTTTTATCCAGAATTCATATTTTGTTATGGCTTAAAGAGAGTAAGAATGGTAAAAGGGATTTATCGAAACCCATTTCACTTATTCGTTACCCAAATGAGGTATTCGGCCCAGCTTAGCGTTAGGCCCAACGTTAGTGTTTTTATCGCGCATATCTGAATCGTATTAGTCGTGTACGTAGATCCCCGTCATTTACAGTTACAGATTATAATCTCATCTCTTGAGTGCTGATTGCAGCTCGCCGTCGCCCTGACGTTGGTTTTTCCCTTGCTAGAATCCTCTCGAAAGTCCACTTTCGGCGACCACTTCATTTTCCCACTCTCTCAGCGATTCGGCGTCGAGTAAGAAGAGTTTTGGATGTGCCCGCAGCGCGGTTAAATCTCGAAATGAACGGTCTTTTGGCAAACTCACTATTCCTCCGCTTCTTTGTGCAATACCGTCACGAGATGAGCACTCAGCCGCGAGAACTCCAAGGGCGTGTATGAAACAAACAAAGGCCTCATTAATGGTTCATGACCGCTCACTCGGTGCTTTGAGGTTGAGTTTCTTTCTTTCGAAAAAAAGGGTAGAAGAAGAGACCGCGCATCTATCCTCGCCGAATCCTTGAATTTAAACCGCTACTGCGCTCGCGATGAGCTTTTGGTAATCTGAGGTGGGGAATATTTTCCCATGGAAAAGCCGCATTTACCCTTGGTTCGCTCAAGAAAGACCGCGTATGAAATCATCAGGCCGCGCCTGAGCGACGAGTTGCCTACTTTAAATAGATTAATTTCGGTAGAAACGAACTCATTCGCTGAGTGAACTAAAAGAGAAAAGTTTGTGTTTTATTTTTACTAGTCCTCTTTAGCGAGATTGGAAACTATTTTTTATGTACGGTCATTTGTGTCAGAGACTAAAATTCCGCAAGTTCTCCACCTCTAACTAGCCCATAAGAAAGTTCGGAATTGTTCCAGCTATTTACTGTAATTTCTTGATTTTTTTCCGGGGGTACTAGATGTGGGAACTTTATAGTGGGAAGAGGAATACAAAGGAGTAAAACATGGGCATTAATTAACTTGAACAAGTAGCTGAAGTTAATTTGGTAAAGACTATAAGGCGTACGTTGGGCACATCGGATAACAAACAAGGAAGGCGGTGACATTGGGAGAGGGAATGGTTTTGATTGAAAACGTAAAAGTATTAAGGGAATTTGGTGTGTGACATATTGAGGTCAAACCGATCGCCAAATAAATGGAGGATGTCTTTTAAAATTATGGTGAAAGTGACGGCTTAAGTTGGTAGATTACGTGGACGGCTATGTATCAGAAAGGTAAAGAAATGTCATTAGTTACGGAATCCAATGCCGAAGGGTCTTTATGAAGGTGAGTTCCGTGAATAATTATACATTGAACTCCGGAATAAGTTAGTGAAATATTGAGCCTTAATATGGAATACGATATTGATATATCCCGCATAAAGATTGCGATGGAACGATTTTCCATTATGGATTCCTCTAACACGATGAAAACGATGCACGAAGTATTTCCTCTTACAGGGTCTTCAGATCCATATCTCTCGAAATGTTCCAGTTGTCACATTGAGAGCGGTGAAATGGTAATTTTACTGCCGCGTGGATGATTTCATTGCCGAGGAATCGAAAACCTCCCATCGTTTGTTATTGACGGATCGCATGTTTCCCCCCTCTCGTATTCTCCAACAGAAATGTTTGATTCGACCCTCACTTAAAACTCGAATAATAAATTTTCACTTTTGGGAAGGATAACATTTCAAAAATCGGAAGCCTAACGTCATTAAGCGCTGTTAAATCGTTTTTTTTTTTTTAATCCTCCGGTCGATACAGCTGTGCACTTTTTTGGCTTAACGCTCTTTAGAGCATATGACTTGGTAGTGGCGTCATCGGGTAAATCTTTATATTTTTTAGCATGCGGAAGTGGATAGCTTTCCCCCTTCGTTCCCCCGCTTCCCCTCGCTTCAGAATGGCCCATACGCCGCGGGGAACGGTTTTTGAATCTCCAAACAATCGACCGGAGAGGGCGCTGGGCTGGAACCAGCCCTGACCCAACGCCACTCTCTCTGCGAACACTTTGCTTCCCATAATTTTCCGCGTAATCCGAGTGTCCCATAAGGCACAAATGTTTTCCTAATTCCCCATGAATGTTTGTATCGATTTTATCCCCAACCAAACAGCGATTAGCAGTGGATTCTAGATCAACTTTTGCGGTCTTTCACTTCATTTTCTTGTCGATCACTTTGATAACGACGTCCAAAATCAGAAATCGTTGAATTATTTTCTCTATACATCTTATTTTGAATATAATTGTGATTGATTCGCTGGCACGTCGTTTTTTTTTACAGCCGCATCACAGTTTTCTCTTGAGCAACAGTGAAAGTTCCTAGTGATTGGTTATTTAGGACTTTCGTGTCTCTATTTTGTTCTGTATTTCTAATTTTAATGAATGTAAACTTAACGTGATACATTTTATCCATTTAGTGCAATTTATCATATTGACTGGCGTTCCACAGAATTTTGCTTCTTGCAATCTAATTGATGAAAATATAATATTTTCATTTTATACATAAATTACAATTTAATGAAATGAATAATTTTTTTTCTTCGGAAATTCAGAGGTACTTAAATAGAATTTTTGAGGCAGATATACATTCATTAATGTTCTCTCAATGAGTTTAAAATGTTTATTCAAGAGTTAAATATTCGTAAAATGATTTCCACTGATATAAATCCTTGGAGATGAATTAGAAAATCACGATTTAAGCTAAATTAACGTCCTCTACCATTCAGTGTACATAAAATGTCTCACTATCAGAGAAGTCCTTAGTCCCACTATCAGAGAATCTTTCCATGAATCGCTTTTCATTACTTACAGTTTTTACTAACTTTTTCTCGTTAATCCAATTCATCTCACCAAAGATTTTTTGTCTTCCTCTCTGACCTTCACTCCTTATCTTATCGTTAAGAGTTGGAGAAAATAGAAGGTTGACAGAGACGCTAATATCGATACTTGAAAAGCTTTTGCTATATTTATGGCAGAGACTCTTGGCTCTGAATAGACTGTGAGTAGCACAGCGGCAGAAATTCCTCTCAATTATCAGTGCTTTATCTTTGAGCTGCCAATCTCAGTTTCATTAACGTCTATTTTACTTGGTCCATCCTAATACTCGTATATTTGCCATCTTTGTCCCGTAAGCTTCCCTTTTATCTCGTCAACCTTCCTTCGAGGACAATGGTCAAGTCGCACCGTTTTCCCTGCTTTTCTGCATCTCAGGAGCTCATTTTTGGGCCGTTAGGAGCACTACATTCACTCCTTCCTTTAGGTCGAGATTCTGCGAGCATCTGTCACGCACTTCTCCATTTTCACAAAACAACCGTAAGAAAGGCACTTCTAATCCTCTACGGTGAACTCCGGGAGATGAGACGGCGCTCATCTAAGGATTTCAGTCACAAAGTAAAGATTTCAGAGAGAAGGTGAAATTTCGTGCTTCACGGTTGACTTTTCAATTTATCTTCATGTATCTCGAGAGGATTTTTTATTACTTTTTGTCACAATCCAATCTTCCCAGTTGCAAGTAGGAAATCTATCGCTCGGAATTTTACAAATATCATTTTGGATAAGATTGTTACAAGGATGAGCTGGCTATCTGTCTCCTGCGGGGCTTATCCATACTATTCTGGATGGTATAACTTCAATGGAAACTCTTTGTGATTATATAAGTTTATGTGTATCGAATTTCAATTTATTGATCTTAATTAAAACTGGAGGATCGACTTTCCAAAGGAAACCCAAATTTGGCGTATCACATTCCAAGTTTTAAGGTTTTTTTTTGTTTTACTCTGTTTAAGTGTGATCAAGGGATTGCACAAAGTTATCGCCACTTCAGTTGAGTTTTATGGAAGGCGTTTGCCTTTGATTGCTTCCCACAGAACTTGTTTTCGCGTAATGATGCAAAAAAGTGGTAGATAGGCAGAATAAGTCACTGAAAATCGTACTCTTTGGAAAAGAGGAAAATGTTTCTTTGATTTACGAGCAGTTTGACCTTGTACACGTCCTAAGTTTGCCTATGATCCAGGATAAAACCGACGAAATATAAGAAAATTGCTTTCTCTGTGAACTGCTAAGGTTTTTATTTAAGAAATTACAAACCATAGATTCACACGTGTGCAACTCGGATGCCGAGGTTTGGCTGAGTGCAGTAGAACCGGTCGTCCAAATCCGCATAATACAAAGCAGGTAAAAGGTGCTGCGGTATATACATTTGATGTGCCTTGCCATCCATATTTCTGTATCGTAAGGCCATTGACGTTTCCAACGTCACCGGCAATAAGAGCATATTAAGGATTCAGTAGCCGTTAAAAATTCCTCATCCTAAAGCGGCGCAGGTGGAAATTCTCGCCGAACTGGCTCCCTCTTCGAATTTGCTATTCTAATCAACGCTCGAAAACAGCTCACCATTCTTCGCGGTATCTTTAATTAACGAGCGTTTAGTACCTGTATGTGCGCTGGAGCCTCTCTCTGCGGAGGGACATTGAATCATCGGGAATGTCCGGGCAGCTGCCGCTGTTTCATAACCAACGTCTTCGTGATCAGGACGGAAATTGATCGTCATCGAGGGAACTTCGCAGAATTATAATTCAATAAAAGGACGTTAGGAGGCTCGCATCCTCATCCGTAATGCGTTTTCCGCGTTTTTAATTAAAAAGAAAAGCCCATTTATATCCTAAAGAATATCCCCCAGTAGACGATTGAGGAAGCGCGTGTTAATTTCCGGAATTTCATCTGTCGGAATTCGAAACGTACCCTCTCTCGGCCTCTACACTAAGCTCAGCCGATTTCCACGAAGGCACTTTTGGAATCACTCTCAGATTTTTAGTCTTCCCTCGCACTCCCGGCCATTGCATTTCCTCCCATCGCCTCGCCTTTTTAACCGACTCCTTTTTAATCCTCTCTCTGCATATCTCATAACCCCTCTTTGAAGAATAGCTTTTCACTTAATGATCTTGCTCTCGGAAATCCATTACCGTATTCTCTGCTTTCGCTACCATGCGCAAAGGTAGATGTATTTGTCCGTATCTGTACCAAATGTTCTCCTGATGCCACATGTTGAGGGTTGGAATAATTGTCATCTTTTAGAACAGGGGTTAGGAACAAGTATCCTACTTTTGCTTTTCTCTCGGTCCTGTTCGTTAGATACGAGTGATGCCCAGTAATGGCCATTATCCCCGCCACTCTTTGTTGAATGCATGAATTGAGTTATTCATAGGGTCGTTGTGCTCCACGTTCTCGACTCAGTCACAGATAGCGTTGTCTCGGTGAAATAATCGACGTCAAACCTCGATACTCATCTTGCGTAGTGCAAGCCTCATTCCCTCCCAAAAGCTTTTAGTTACTGATTGCGGAGGGGTATTTAACAAGCCTTCGGGGTGATGACTTCAGAGGCTAAGTGATCGCTACCTCATTCAATATTTTTAGAAATAGTCATGTTTTAAATGTTGGTAGCAGTTGTCACATAGAGAGCACTTTAATAGGCGCTGTTCTTTTGCATGACGTTGCTGAAGAATGATTATTGGTAAAGATTACTGCTAGTGAGAAGAGGATTGAAATTTTTGCGTGTGTTTAATGTTTCGTACATTAAACAATGTGCGTGAGTGTAATGCTTCTTTGTTATTGAAAGTTAAGCCATAGCTTTTTGTAATACTTCATGCCAATTGATTTCCTTTAAAGTCAAAAGTAATATGTCCGAGCGTGACTTCGTGGAACCCAACACTTATATTGAAAGAAAGAATACCCAGCAGATTTTTATTAAACTAGTTTCGTCAACGTGTGGACATCTTCACGATTCATCTACCTGAATATCCTGGTAGATGCCGGGTGCTTCTGCTGATTTATGGATGTTAATAAGTATTCTTCCTTTTGATGTGTCTATTAAAGTCGTTGAAAATCCGAGAAACATACATCAAAACCTTAAAAATCTTCGATGAAAAATCGAAGAATATCTGGCAAGTAAATCTTTGTCTATGGAAATAATTAAGTACAATACGTGAGTATATCGTAGAAGTAACAGCGAAAGTTTGTGATCAGTGAGGCAGTTATTGAATTATTTACCATTTCGAAAGAATTTAACGAAGGATTCAAGTACAATTTATCATGCTATTATTGTCGGATTCTCCAAGTAATTAAACGTTATGTAAGTCTTAAGGTTGCATTTTTTTGCTCCAATAATGCATTATTATAACTCACTCGAAGATTACGTATTTACAGGGAAGACCCCATGTATAGTGGGGCACCTGCATTATACTTCTCGCTCTTTTTATCTGACCGAGCATCTTTGGAGGTCGTGGAAAAGTTGCACGTCCGGATTTCGTATAAAAAGTCGTTGCGTGCCGAAAAAGTTGTTTGCCTAGTTGTCCCAATTTCCCGCTTCGTTCCAATATCATCCTTCGTTTTCAGATTAGGTAATCGAGGCGAGCTCGTCTTCCCTCCGTACTTCCATTGGTCAATGTTTGCTTTGCGTGCGCATTCATCTCGTGTTTTCCGATTTTCCTTTTCGCAGGAATGCGGCTGATTTTCTTTCGGTCACGCCCTTTACCACAAAGCTTTTTCATGATGTAACATTCATCGAGTTTCATTCGTCCTGCGTTAAATTTAAAGTAGAAAATTCTATTCCAGTCCATCCTTTTTTCGCTATCCAATATCCATAAGTGTATAAATGGGTGAAAAATGTATATGGTCTTCAAGGTAAGCGTAGATAATGATGGGTTAAAAGTATTTTTAGGAATCTTTTACGAAAATATTTTCCGAAATGGGGAAAGAATGGGAAAAAAATTACGTCAGTGAATGTTACAGATTTTTCCCAAAGGCATCCAGACGTAATGAATATCGTGATTGAACAAGTTGTTGTGATTGTGCATTGGTTAAGAGTTCTTGTCTATCGCAGATAAGCTGCCAGCCACTTCTGTACGTGTATCCTTAAATATGGATTAATTTTCCTCCTAAGGCTAAGTTGAATGGGCAAAATACGAGACTGCAACTCCCGCCCAATGCGGAAGATTTGGAAGCGCCGATATTTCTTTCCGGTGGCCATCATCTTTCTTCAACTCTTTTCTCATCGAATACTGCCTCCTCTGCCCTTCCCCAAATCCCTTTCTTCGCTCTTTTGACCGCCTGCATCTGTACACGAATACCGTTACCACGGATGGGAAGCTGCGTCGCTTCACCTTCACTCCTCTCTCCCCTCGATTTCCTCTCCTTTTCTCTCATTCCACCATCTCCGATTGTCCTTTCGAACCGTGTGCGATGCGACAGGCGAATTACGGCGCAAACTGTGCCCACTCGGTCATTCCACGAAGGAGCAGTGTCGATGCCCATCGACGAATGACTGATCGGTGAAGATATATGGGGACTGCATGATGGATGGTGGTTGCCATTGCTAGGAATTAGATTCAGGAAATCTGTTGTAAGAATTAAAGGTAATGTTCATTTTCTCCTGTTATCGATGTTAGTAAATCGTTTAGTGTTTTTAGATAAACTCCACGTATTAGGGCTTTTTAAGCCGGATATATTTGGAGTTAGGGTTGGGTTTTAGCCTTCCAATTTTTAATTGGAAAGCTTCGACGTTTCTTATCTTTACTTTTTAATTTTAAGGTGTGATCCAGAAGCGAGTTTAGGCCAGAAAGGCAAAGAGCATCTGGTGACCCCCATTAGGAAGGTTATCCTGGATTATTAGTTAGATTAGTTACATAGAAAAGGTTACGTTTTAAGATGCGTGGAAAAACATACTGTTGAAAATGTAATGGCTACATATCTCGTAGAATTACAAAACAATGAATTATGAATAAATAATTAATTAACGGTTTTATTCGGACAAAATTGAGGCTGAGAATTCTCGTCTTCCATTGTGTAATTAAAGATTTGTAACGTTGCTTATTTCTTTTAATAACAATTAGCAAGAATAGAAGTATTTTATTTAACATTCAGACATCTCAGTTTCAGCCGAATGAGGATGTTACCTACTTTGCTTATTTCAGAAATGCTAGCTTGTATTTATTGTGTAATTCTTGCAGAGTTTAGCTTTCAACTAGCCTTGGAGACTATCACGTTTTGTCGAATAAAACTTTGCCACGAATTCTTAGAGAATCGGAGAGTTTGCTAAATAGCTTTCTTTGCCGCCACAGCTGAAGCAGGCGGTATTTCCCAAGTCACAATTATCTCATCGCATTTCGGCGAAATGCAGCCATATCTAAATATAGCCGTTGCTGTCACTACGAATTCGTTGGCGGATTCCAGACAGCGTCAGTTTCCTTTCATTTTCTTTCAAGAACGGGTAATTACAGATGTTAGTATAAAGTGGCCTCGAAGAGTGCATGATTATGCCTTTTTAAGCCGAATATTATGCGATGTGATCTCCACACTGGATCGTCGTAGATCAATATTTAACTCTCAATAGGTGATTATTTAATCAGCAATTTAACGCATGCTTTTTCCAAATAGTATTCTCCTATATAAGGTAGTATTTATTCAGTTTTACCTCTCCTAGCATTAGTTATGCACAGGAAAGTAGTATCCAAGCATTATTAGTTTGGATCCGCAATACTTCGAGATTCAATCTTGAATCAGGCAAATAGTGGAATTTTTTTTTTTTTTTTTTGCTCTATAAAGTTAAAATATTACACAGGTAGAAACATATTTGCGAGGCTGCTCAAGCATGATCCTCTTATTGTGTATTAGGGAGTAAGTTAGCTTGTATCACTAAGGAAAACATACATACATGAATGTGCTAAATGAAGACGATGAATACCTAAGGTTGTTTAAATAGAAATTTTGGCTTTAGTTTGTTACCTTGAAGTATTTAAAAAATTCTATTTAAACAACCAACAAGGTCTGTGTGTAAAGTATTCACCCTGAAGGCCAGTTGGGAACTCATCCCTCTACAATCAGCTATGAAGAGCTAGGGAAATGAGGCTTACTAGGCAAGATGAGGAGTGAGGTAGTTTGCCCTTTCTTTCCTCACTGAGCCAGGATGCTATTATCAGAAAATCCCACGTTTGTGAAGCACTGTGACTCTACGAGTAACACATTTTGCAAAATTGCATATGGAGAAAACTTAATTAATACCATTATTTAGCATAACTCATACCTCAGTAGCTTTCATATCATCACAGCCATGAACAAGACTGATTGTGAGACAATAGTATCTAAAAGATAGATTTTTCTCTATCTCGTAAAAAATGATAAATATTTCATTCATCAAGATATTGTAACAGGGCCTTATCGAAGGTAAGGCTGCGTAAATAGAAACTTGAAAATATTTTAAGGTAACAAACAAAAGCTTTTCGTAAATAACTGTTGAACCGAAGAAAAGTCAGTAATGTACTAAAATAACGCCTTAAATCAATAGACAAGCATGAATAAACAAGAAATTTTAAGCAACAAACTTTGAAATAAAGGACAAGTTATCAGCGTACCTGTGATTAAAAAGTTCTGGGTTCGACTCTTCATTGAGCTGATAATGCCTTTAAATATTTAACGCCTATGTCAGGCTATTTTTATTTTCGATATAGCCGAATCTAGTACTGCTATTAAGAGATAAATCATTGAATCTCGTAATTACTGAGTCATTATCTGCTGATGGTCGCGGGCCCGCGGAATGATGCAATGGAAGGAGAACTTTAGCTGTTTGGGTCTCAACGAGGTCGCGATAGGGAGTTTCCAGGACGTCCGCCCTTAGGTTTACAGGATGCAGAGAAGGAGCAGCAAGGGGCCCAGGGCGATGTTGCCGCATTTCCTCGCATGATCTTCCTCCCAAATGGGTTTTGCAATCCTTCGTCACAAAAAAAGGGATGGAGGCCGCTTTTGGTATGAAATTCGTCCCAGAGGCGATTTTTCGACACATCCGCCGCATGGTTCAAGTTTAAATTCCGTGCTAACGGAACCTTGACACGGATCGAATTCGGTCTCTTTTGTGTTTTTATTTGGTCGAAGATTTGGAGCTGGAATTCGTTCGTGAGGTCGGATTATTTTCGCTTTTGCCGGCCTGAGAGTGGAGTGGGGCTGGAAAGTGATTATCCCGCAGAGCTACCTGTCGAACTTCCTTCGTGGCCGACGACTTCTCGGCCTTTGTCGGTCGGAAGTAACCTTCAGGGTTGTAGCCGCCGTAAAATCTCGATGATAATGCTCACCAAATGTTTTTTCTTTGGTGCAGGGTAGAGGAAATTGGGTCGTTCGTTTAAGTTTGTCTTACAAAAATAAATTCTTGTTGTTCTCTTGATAATATTAAATATAAATATGAGTGAAATATAAAATGAAATATAAATATGAGTGATATATAAAATTAAATATAAATATGAGTTGGGTATTTATGCTGCACCTGCGCAGTTGTTATTTGATTTTTGAATTTTGGTTCATTGAGTTCAAAGGTGAACTACCTCACTCCTCATCTTACCTAGAAAGCCTCATTCACTCTACATATACTAATTAGCCGGCTGTGACTATACAAACATGCACAGAGCCCGAAGTTAAAATCACAAGAGACGGTGTCTATATTCTTCGCTACTCGTTGAGTACCACTTTTTGCTTTCGTCAGCAGAAATTTTAACGATGATCATAATTTGTTTATATTTCAGAATTTAGAAATATATTTTAATCATCAATTCATTAATTCTCGGCATATAATGGAGTTTAGTAAATCAATGTCCTCTTTTAATTTCCGCGAATAAACTCTTCGAGAAATCATTTCCAATATTCAAATAGACGCAGTATTGAACTCTTAAACTTCAGATGTTATAAATGGAACTCGCTAATTTCCGCTTACATTTGCTTAGTGTAAAAATTTTGCTGATATTTCATTTTGATAAAATTTGGCAATTTTGCAAGGGAAGAAATTGAAGTGAGAGTCACCCTGTGTGTGTGTGTGTGTGTGTAGGATTTTGTGATGAAGGTTGAAGTCAGAGTTCGTTTTTCTGGGGTCCAACTTTGATGTAACAAACCAGTAGAATTTGGTGTATCATACTAGAATATTTTAGTAGTGGTCGACGGCGTGACGTGAAATTTTTCCATCATGGAGAAATAAAGAATTCATTTCCGGTTCCCATGCCATAGCATGTAGGCAGAATTCTTGTTCAAGTCGCGCTCTGGTACAATAGAATACGTATACTGCTGTTTCTTCTTAGCTTTTAGTCAACTTTCCACACGTAAATGACGTCACTGCGGCAATAAAAAGCGACGAAGACATTAAGTCGGTAACCTTAATTAGAAATTATCGGACGAAGACAGGAATACAATGACTGGATTTGTGTTTTCTGCAGAATTTCCCTCAGTCGCTCGCTCGTCTAACGATCCGGCGCTGTTGAAGAGTATCTTCAGCTCGTTAGAATTTATTTCCAGTGCACCGATGTCAACGACGGCGAGGAATTCTCTTTTTTAATTTTCCGGTTCAGCGCCTCGCCGCTGCATTTTCTTCGGCTCGGAATCGGCGGAGAAAACCGCAGAGGAATCCTCGCGCATCCTTCTCTCGCGGTTTCCTCTTCGCGATAAGCAGCGTCCTCAGAGTGGTAAACACCGGCCGAGGAAGTGGTGTCCAAGGGGGAAGTAGATCCGTCCTTATTTCTTCTGCGCAAAATAACGATATTGCAGCCACTGACGCAGCTAAATATTTGTTGAAAGTGCATTCCAGCGTCGTCTCCCAGTCGCACTTAGAGCAGCAAGCATTTTTTTCTGCGTGGAGTTCCCACAGTGACGACTGTACGCGTGACGTTCATGATACAATTTTTTAGGTGGTGAATAAAGTATCGGTAATGAGAAGGGCTTGCTTCAAGAGCTCACTAGGTTTATTTGCTTATAATGTCGTACTCGATGATTGTTTTCGTGATGATTGTTAATTGCACTATGCTTAGTGTTTTCCATTAGAAAAATTTTTTATTCAAGTTTGGTTTTTGCCTCGACAGCCATCTTCAGGTGCGTTATATCTGAAAATGTTACATCTTCATTGTACAGGAAATGTTACTTATATTTCCTGATATAATGTATTTACAACAGAATGGGTGTGAAGGTCGAAACACGTTGTCTGTAATAAGTTTTTCTTGTTGGAAATACGAGGTTTAGTTTTTATTATATGATGCTACTGTGCCAGGTCTTATCAACTTTATTGTATGCGTAATTAAACTTGAGATCGTACGTTGACGGAAACGAATCGGAAGCCAAGAATCCTCCTTTGAGTGATAAAAGTTATATTCGATTAGTTGCGGATTTCAGTTTCCACGAAATAAATATGATTCTCTCGTTTGAAACCGTTAAAAATCAATATTTTGGGCCCCCCGGAATTAGCGAACAGGCCAACGCGTTACCAAAATGGGTGATGCATTCGGCTTTGGTGAAAGCGATCCCAGGTTCGATTCCAGTTTTGATTGATCTCTAGTTCCCTCTGTGAAAACTTGAACCAAAACGCTATTCTTATGTTTATAAACTCCTGGACCAAAAGGACGTCGATTGGAAGTGGAAACTTGCGAAAGGAAATACCCGAAGGAAATCTATAATTTGCGATACGTCTATCACATTCTAGGAAAGATTATAGGAAATATCGTTCCTGCCCTCGGATTGCTAAGTGGGTAACCTCTTAGCTTTTGATGAAAGCGATTCCAAGTTCGATTTCCGGTGAATACTTACATTTAAAAAAGTGCGAAACGACCTAAGTTGTCGAAGAACCTGCATGAAAAGTGCTTCTAATTGACACTTTTAGTGCCTTTTCATGGATCTCTTGATTGCCATTTGGAGCATTGTGTTAGAGGTCTTATTTTTATGGAAATAGATCGGTCGGCTCAGAAACGCTGCGTGGGAAGATAAGGGGAAATCCCATTCCGATAAATTGTGGATTTTGATTTCTTCACTACAAAGACCGTAGAGGAAGGAAGCCCATCACTCATGTCTCGTTTCATTTCTGGTTTCAATCAAGTCTTTTAAAACTCTCTCGTAAACTCTATGTTTTATTTACTTTTCTACAATTTATTGTTCCTGAGACTTGGGAAGGACACGAGAGAATAATTTTATCAAGGGTGATCCTAGAAGGTTTAAGTAATGACTCAGCCCTTAACTTGATTGTATGAAGTACGTTTCTATCAACTGATGATGTATGAAAACCTTGATTTATACAGGAAATTTGCGCGACTTTTGAGTCTTAACTTAGAGTTTACTAATTAGTTCTATGAGGAAAGTTACACAGAAAATTACGTCGGCACTGTGTTCTTCGAAAATGTTATGGCAAGGTGTTCGACGTGAATGAGATCAAGGGGAAATTTCAGATTAATTGAAAGGTTCTTATGTTATGGAATTAGGGGGTAAGAGAATAGTTGTTTCTTTTCCAATTAATGTTAGGGTCAGTTTTTCGGGAAAAATCGCTTCGGAGAAAATAAATGCCGTACGTCTTTGCTAGGCAACCTTCGACTTGGCCGAGTAAAAAATCTGCAATCACTTCGAGGCTCTCACGAGTAAAAAGAGTCTGTCGTGAACGAATAATTCTACTGATTTACACACGTTCACTGCTTATCACTCCACCGTTGGAGTGATGAATGCATTGGAAATGGAGGTATCCACAGTGAACGTGATAAGTCGGAAATGATTTGAAGTGTTCGTTTGGTTGGTATGTTCAATCAATTTTAGTTCATTGTCGTTAAAATCTGCATTAAGGGGAAAACCATTATTTCTGATTAAAATTAAGATGATGGAATTTTCGACGGACACTTGTGATAACGGTAAGCATTACTTACTATGATTGATTGCTTTCGGCCTTTATTGGCGAGTTAAGTCCATTATCAGCCTCCAACCTACCTTAATATCTAATGTCATCATTTACGAATTCCAGACTTTCTCTTTCTTCTTTAAGAGTTAGTATCGTAGTCTCTTTCATCGAAGTTACACCTTCGAATATTGAATTGTTTCAACAGCAAACAAACACAAAGCAAACGCCCTCGAACATCGATTTCATTCTTTCAAGAGTAAACGTAAGCAAGGCAAACAATATATTTATTAGCATTCGAGGAAAACTAAGATGGCAAAGTGTTTTGTAATAATGCCCATATAACTATGAGGCGAAAAAAATAAAAAGTGCATACTTTCTTTGTGTTGATACTATAACTCTCTTATTAAATTATTTTTATGGTTATCTTCCTTAAATACGCCGATAATTATCTATTTCCAGGTAGCACCGTTATATTTGTTCACGATTGCTAATAGTTACAACATTTGTATCCGTGATTATTGTAGCAGAGCAGACTTAAAAATTAATTCTAGATTAACTTAGCTTATTAACTCAAGGATTTACAGGTGTTAATAATAGCTACATGAATTGGACTTGAACCCAGGTACCCTACTTTTCGGGAAGATATTCAGAATACCTACCCGGGAAGTGGGAGACCTGGGTTCGAGTCCCAGTCATCTCGCTATTTTTCACATCTGTTTATGCTTGGGTTTGAGGCTCACACCTCAATATGCGAATATAAGTACCTGATTCTTTCTCTTGTTAGCTTATCACGTCATGTTAATTTCATGCACGTGGGGTAAAATGATCTAAATACTCATCAGTGAGTGACCTATCATGGTGGACTCGTTTCCCGAAACCCTTCCTTTACCCTTGGTTTGGCATAAATCCGTAGGAGTAAGCAGTTTGCGAGTGGAAGATTTGCGGCGGGCGGTTTGAATTACCAGAGCTTCACATACCAACACCTTAGTGAATTACAGATGAAAATTCGCGCTCGGTCGCCCTCGCTTCCTTTGGCGTCTGTCGATAGCACGTGGGCCCTCAATCAGTGTTCGTCAGCGTGGAACGACCCAATCAATCGACGGCAGACGCCGACGGAGAGCGTCGACTTCGGAGAAAATCGATGGCAGCGCAATTAAGTAATGGCGATGTTTTCCGGGGTGTAAAAGGGTACGAGAGGGAAAAAAAGATCGAGTCCCTCCCCGAAAACCCTTTTCATTCGCGGCCTTAACGAGTTACGGACGCTTCCGTCCCTACGTTTATCGCCGGATTCCGTATTCCACTGCCGTTCATTAACTGTCCGAGGGGTAGGCAGTTAATAAATCCGGTTTATTGCATCCTTGTTCCCTCCGCCGCCCTGCAATTTGGTCGAGGAGTTTACAACGTCGGCATCCCAGTTGCTCTAACTGAAATCGTCCGAATTACGGATCTTCAACGAGCTTAAATTTGATCCCGATGGGAAAGGCCGTTTTACTAAGCCGCAGTAAGACATCTTATTTGCAGATGATTGTTATAAAGTGGTACACGATAGGTTTGCTTTTCTCTCAAGTTCGTCCTTTCGTACGAAGCCTTTTCGTACGAAGAATTGAATTACCTTTGGAGAAACACGCATGATTATGTATAATTCTGTTTGTTACGCATTTAGAATCTTAGATTAAATCTTTCCACCGGTGGTGGGGACCGAGCTATTGTCGTCTGCTCCAATATAAGTTTTCTTTCTCTTCTTCGGAAGTTGCCATTACGACTCGTAGGTTACGGCTGATAGGATATCAATGTCCGTCCAATCCACCAATGATATAGCAATGTTGGATATTTTTTTTCGATTCACACTTGGAGTTTAACCCCGCGCACGCAGTCCGCGGAAGGAGCGCGCGCGCATACTTTCCTTTCCAAAATACGTAGGTAAACCACTTAACAATAATAAAACGTCTTTATTGAAGGGCGGGATTGAGACTTCTTAATCCCTTCTTACATCTAACCCTTTGCCGTTGAATATTAAAAGAATAAGATAGATTTTGGGAGATACAAGAAAGAAACATCAACAAAAGAAAGGAATATATTATGTGGGTTAAAAAAATTAAGTCTGAACATAGGAAATGAAAAAACTTTGCTGGAAAACGCCCACGAGAAGGGTCGTGAGGAACCTGCGAAAACCTACCAACAGTAGCAACTAAAATGAAATAAGAAGGCGCGAAAACGAGAAAAACTGTTTGGAATCTTGTACAAATATTCCCTATAAAAGTGGTCCAATTCCTACTGAATTGAAAAAGTTGGAAACTTATACCCTCACGAAGGTAAGTACGTGTTGACTTCTAGGGATCAATCGCAATGAGCAGAGTATCTTCAATAACCTAGATATATAGTGGAAAATAATCTAATGTTTGCATTAATTTAGCCTTTTTCGTGGAAATAAAATGAGATCGAAATTCGATTTTAGGTTATGAAATCAATTCATCATTTCGTATGAAGTTGAAAAAAAAGGTCGTAGTTTTAATAGCTACGATATATTTGACGGTAGTGACTATCAATAAAGAGAAGGTCGATAAACTTCGATGAAATTCGAGGACCCTTGGGCCAAAGCCTGGGCTCGTTAGGGATCTAGTCGATCGATACTGTTAACGGTAGAACTAATTTTTGTAAGTTCTTTGCTTTTATTAGTTTGCGGTCCTCTTTCCAAATTACGTTGATGATAGCCCCGTAACTCGCAGCGGTAAGACCGCAAACGAGTACTGCAAACTTTCTCGGTCGCCAAAAAAATTCCCCGAACGAGTGGAGCAAACTTTCGGGAGTCGTATAAATTTGAAGGCGAATAGCGTGTGCTGAAAGGAAGTAATGATGGGATGGGAAGCAATGGTTGTACTTCGGCAGCATTACTTGAAATTGGTAGTTCGTGGTTGTTATGGAAAGTGAAATAGCGTCCGGTGGTGGCGTCCAAAAGGGTAGCGGGGCCCAAGGATCTGTAATGTAATAGCCAAGGAAGACCAATGGCGTCCAGCCACCTTGTTATTCTACATGAGGATTCATAAAATTGGATGCCCATAGCGCCCCGGAAGGTTTAAATCCGCCTGTGATAACGCGCCCCAAAGTGATTTACCGCCGAGAAGTAGATTCGGCCATCGGCGCTAGTGTGGGTGTGCACCAAACGGCCCCGACCTCCGATGGCAATAACGGTGCAGGTTCGGAAGGGTTTTTTTTTTGTGGAAGCTCGAAGCGGGAGAGATTTTTAGGGGCTAAAATAGAGAGGGGATGCGAAGTACGTGGGAATGGATAGTGGATGCTGCGAAGGGCTGTTTGGAAGCAAAAAAGAGGGGACTGTCGAAAAAAAGACGATCGCCCTCGGGCCCCAACAGCGTGTCTCGGCGGGAGATGGTGTTACCAACTTGACGAAATTTTCGATGGAATTTTCTTTATTTTCCTTCGTCCCCCATATCGCAGGGGCGACACATGAGAGTTCTGGTGTAGATATTGGGGCGCGTCGTTTATCACAGGGCCTCTTTTGAGGGTAAATGAACGATGGCCGCGTACATGAGGGACGAAAATTGTTTGTTTAACGAAAAGAGCGTGTGATGCCTTTATTCATGCTTGCGATATTATTGGAAAATTGAGTTTTTTTAAATTAGCGGATGATGCGTGATATGGGATATTTTTTTTTCTTTAAATATTGATTCCCCAGCTCATGAACCTCTCCAAAATTTAACTTTATTCAAGCCCCTTGTTTATCTCGATAATGCGGAGCTAGATTCGCTGATCAGTTTCAGATTGTCTTTATTACATCAGAGGCTCTTTTATCGATAGATTAAGTTGATATATTCATCCTCGTGGACTTTTTTTAATCTTTAATTTCCAAACCTCCTAATGTTTTGATTCAAATATGGACCAAACATGTCAATAAAATATTATCTAGATCAGGTGTTCCCAATCTAGGGTACCCGTAGCCCTTGGGGAAACGAAAAGCTTGCCCAGGGGATACGGTGGATCTTAGAAGAATAAGTGGATATTGCTATTAAAGTATTACAAAAGTAGTTGTTTCCGCAATATTTATATGCTATTCCACGTGAAAATTTGTGGCGAAATTTTCTTATTTCTTGTTGTTATTTGTTTTACTTTAAAATTTATTTATTATGATAAAGAGAAGGGGATGGTTCACTTAGAAGCCGACGGGGTAACGTAGTTCAAAGTGTTTCATGGTAAACCCTCTAGAAAGTGAAAAGGATAGTGTAGAAAGCACTCTCTTTTGGCAGACTCCCTTTACTTCGATAGTGTGACGAGCAATTCGTTCATTTTGGCGGCGAATAAACGTATTCCTTATATTGATGTAGGAATTCTGTTTTCGAGGTGCGAACTATGCGTAGGAAAAAATTGAGTCTACTAAGTAAGTCTAAATCTAAAAGTCTACTAACTCAAAATATCCCTGCTTTTTCATTCTCCGTGTACGTTTTGATTTCGGTTTTGTCTTCTTGAGCAGTTGGCATACAAGGCTGTTATGCAAACTTTATTTTCCCCTTAAATATCGTACTTATACCAGCATCAGTATCTTTTCAGTATGGAGTCCAAGGGAACTCCAAATCCAGGTTCGAGAATTGCCTTCAAGTTTTTCCTCGTTCCCTCTATTCGTTGTTCCTGTAGTTACGACATGTACAATTACACAAGCTTACAGTGGTTCGTTAATATTGACGTAGTAAAGTGATTTTATAGTATTTTTTGGACTGAATTCAACCATATGTATAAAAATTGAACTCTACGTACAGTTATCACTAACTTTGCATCGACATTTACGAAATAAAGGAATTTCTGGGGATATTTTTTATTGGGATCTTTATATTTTTAGATTGGCAACACTACAAAGGTTCAACTTAACTATTTGTCGGTTGGTGAATTTACTTACACCTGCTTGCAATTTAAATCCTAGACCAATCATTCGAATAGTAACGAAATGGCGGGTTGACCAACTTCGCAAAAAGTGCGGAATTTTGCGCGCGCGCACTGTCAAACGCCTGTTTCTCTAAGGGTTTACCGAAAAATAGTGAAAATTTGTTGGTCTATGTCGTTCTTTCATTTGACATCGTCATCACCAATCTAATCTGTTGATTGATTACGTTAAAGTATCTTCTGATTGTCTGCTAATGGAAAGTGCATGTAAGTCAGTCTTTTTTTTAAGCATACCCACGTCTTTCATTGTTTTATCTATTTTCCGCATTTTCACCGAGTTCTTTCGCTTTTTATTGTTATCTTACAAGTCAATTGAATTTTTTGGGTTCCTTCTCATCGCCTCTCATTGTTTTTTCAATTTCCTTTCTCACGTCATTGAGGGATGCCCCAATTCAACAAGCGTTAAGAAGATAAAGATCTCTTCAGCTTTCCTTAAAGAGTTTCCTTCAAAACCTTACATAAATATTTACTGTATTTTAAGATGCTTTCCTCCTGAGAAAACCTCGAACTGCATTTTTCCCTCTTCAGATCAAAAGTCAGATTTTAGTCCCCTTTCCATACCAATGTACGATGGTTGTTTATTTAAGGTGATCTCCAGTACCTTTCTGAATTATTTATTTTATTTCGCCGTTCAAGGTTTACCGTGCAAAATTATTTGTTGTTTGACTCTATGGCCCGGTATTGAAATAGCCTGGAGTTGAACTAAATTTTACTTTAATGGTCATTAAGATTAAGGATTTGAGATTTAAATTAAAGATTTTTGTTAATCTCCGATGTATATGATAGATTATCATGGATAAAAGTATAGTATTCACTTTAATTCATATGATATCGGGCCCTAAAATGCAGATGGGTTAAGGGGGGCGCCTGGTTTAGAAGGGCAAAATTTAAGAGGTTTTTGGTAATTTCTTTTAGAAAAACGGTAATATATACAGCTTTCTAAGCTAGTACATATCTATATTATACTTTTGAGAGTATGTAAAACATTTTTTCATTGAAGATTAACTGAATTTATCGTATATATCATATGATATCTACAGGGCGTTCGCGCAGGTGTTGTTAATTGGTGTGCATTTTAGCGTCTGCAACTTAATTATACATTATATACCGTGCCTTTATTTAATATGATTCGTATTTTAGCTGTTATGAAAATAATTTTTCTCTATTATATAATAATAATAAACCGTCTTTATGGAAAGGCGAGATTGAGACTTTCGTCGCTTCTTACATATAGCCCTTGGTCATTGAATATATAACAGAAAGGGATGTACGTAAAAGAAAAACCAACAAAATAAAATATTATATGAGTTGAAAAATTAAAAGCCCTATTTCTGAACATAGGAAATAATATAACCCTGCAGGAAACCGCCCACGAGAAAGGTGGCGTGAAAAACCTGCGAAATCCTTCCGACAGTAGAGACTAAAATTTGACGAGAGGCGGGAAAATGAAGAAATGGAAATAGTCGCTAACAAGGACGTAAAAAATAATAAATGTACATTCATGCAGAAAATAAGAGATGTTGAATTTACATAGAATAAAAATGAGTGAAACTAATAGAAATAATTAAGCAGCAAGGAAAAAAGAAACGATAAAAAGATATACTCATAAGATGCTACTCATCCTTAGTCATAGGAGTTTTATTTGATTGACAACTATTAACATCCTTGTTAATTTCTCTCTCTCATTTGCAAATCTATTCATTTGAATGTAATTTTTTGCTTCGGCACCATCAAACATCTTTCTCAAGTTTTGCAGTCGAGGCTCTCCTTTGCCTCTTTACCCTCCATTCCAAACTCATTGTTTCTTACGGTGTGTTCCACTCAGTTTCCCTTTTGTTTCCCAATGACTTCTTTCTTTCACCCTTTTAAGGTCCTCTGTCAACTTCATCTATACAATATAGCTTTCTTTCCAACGCTACATCTCAGTAGCCTCTATTCTCTTTATCAATAGTACACTTTGTTCATCCGTATGGGCATTCAGGCTTCAGACGAACCTGAAATGCCCCAAATGAAGCACCTGCTAACAGGCTCACCACTTCAGGGACTGCCAAATAATTTTTTCTCTCATTTACTACTTCTGTTTATTAATTGGCGTAATATTATTCAATTCTCAGCCGGTTACCCCTGTTCCAGCTTGAAGCTTTCATCTTGAGTTGAAGACGTAAGTTTCCAAATATCCACTTCGTCTATCAATCATTAATGGTGGAATCGCCTATATTAGATGGAGATGTAGTATTTCAACCTTATAGAAGACGCCTTATTTAAAGTTTGGCCAAATTAGAAGTATGACTTTTGAATACTTATTTTCTTAATGATGTGGCCTTAATTCGTCTGAGAGGCTGAAGCCTGAAGGGTTGCCTAAATGTACGGGACACATAATAAACAATATTTCTTTGTGAAACATTGGAAGATTTTGCGTTTTACATCCAAATGTTCCGGGAATTCTCAACATTGGACTAAATTCGTCAGTCTTTACTTTTTCGTTCCACAGTCGGAGGGTAAATGCGTATGTTATTGGGAAGTGGGCGCCACGTAGGACAAACCTATGGCTTCATTTTGTTGGCGCCTATTATATAATTTCTCTCGTAATCCCGTTATGTTATATTGTTGGCGGTACTAACTGAAGCTAAAATAAATCCCCACCGACAAAGATTTGGCACCCAATAAATACATAACCTGAGAGGTTACATGGTTTTGATCGACAGTCCTGATAACTTTCGCTTGCGAAACGGAAATCTTATTCTCTCGCCGAGTGACTCATTCCTCCCGTTAACGATCTTCTGGAGTCGCACAGTTTGGAAGAAGCCTTATCCCTTTCGAGAACGTTGCATATGGGTCATTTGGTCGTGAGAATTGTTTTTTTAATGTGCGAGTTTTTGTTGCTACAGGAAGTCTACTTTTACTCGTCGTTTTAGTTTTCGTTTTTTCCTTCGTTGTTTCTGTGAGTGCATTTTGAAAATTCATTAACTTAAAAGAAAGGGCGTGTAGAACTTGCGTTCCGCGTGTTGAAGCATAATTAACTGTAGAAATGAACAGTATGTGCCAGGAGTTTTTGCGTAGACGAATAGGTTAAAATGCGGGAAAGCTAGATACGGAGCTTAACATTGCGAGATGAATGTGAAATTTATCGCAGTCGTTAATGTACGTTTATGGTATAGATACGAGCGCAAATACGTACTCATTTAACGAGCAATAAAGTTTCGTCCTAATTGGATTAGTCGTCTTTGAGAGTCCTATTCATTTAATGTGAAAATAATATTAAAAACAAAGTGTGTTGCAAATGTGAACTCTCACTTATGGCCGTTGCCATGTCTCGTTAAAAACGAATATTTTGGATTAAAGGTATTTCTCAAGGTGCTAGATATTAGAGCTTTAAAAACACTCCGTAAGACGTATTTCGGCTGGCGGAATACATGTTTTTAAACCTCTAATTCAGTAACAGCCGTGTTCCAACTTTCTTTTCTTTCAGTGCTAGATATTGTAATAAAGTGGAATATTACCTACAAATCGAACCAACACCCCTAGGAAGTAACACTTTTTTATAACAATGCTTAGTAAGATGAATAATAATTTTAGTGAGTAAGGATGATCTGTAAGCTCAATCGGTATATAATATCTTTACCTTATGTAAGTAAAAGGAGGCTGGATCACGGCTGTTTATGAATTAGAGGTTTAAAAACACTCCTTAAACCGTCTTTCGGCAAGCGGAACTCGCGCTTAGAGACAAACGGGAAGCTCCGGATTACCGATTTCTGGGAAGGCCCAATGATCATTTCGGAGACAAAGCCTCCACCCTCAGGGGTCTCCACAAAGGAAGTCGACTTGCCGAAAGACGGCTTACGGAGTGTTTTTAAACCTCTAACCTTTACCTTATAACTAATTTCGTTTGTTTTCAGTGGACGAAAGTGGAAAACTCTTGAGCTCAAAATTTCCTTGATCAGAAATCTCCGAAATCTTACTTTCCGAGAGGGAAACAGCTACTTGACAAGGTCGAGGCAAAACAGAATTTCATCCTACCTGAAAAAATTATATTAATGAATTTTGATGGAAGCCGTTCCTTGGTCTCCCACAGCCCCTCGGCAAGATAATCGTCGGTGATATTTAGTTTATCTCGATTGTAGATTGCCTTCCTCACCGACCTTCGCTCTTCCGCATTCGCTCTGTCCAAGGGAATCCTCTTTTCTCTGCTTCTTGTCGGTCCATTCTTAGGCCACGCCCACCGGACGACATCTCCACTCACCTCCATCTTCTGAGCGCCGTCTGCATCAGGTGATCTGCTATTGGAATCGAATGTGGATGATAGCCTCGGGGCTGGTTTCCAAATTATTCCGTAGTATTCGGATGTAGGGAAAGGTGCAGTCGATTCCGCCTTCTCCATAAAAGATGAAGGATAGGATCGATCTTCTTCTCTCGTTATTCTCTTCTCAAATGGAAATTTAAATGTAAACGTTTCATTCTCCTTATTCATTAATAACAGTTGATGAAGCACTATGTAGTGTCGGATATTTTTACGGCGTTCTTTATTATCTGATTTTTTAAGAAGGCCGTTATTCAACGTAATTTTTGTCGTCGTTCGAGTTTAAATTTCTCATTTTCCAGGCTTGGAGTAGATGGATGATAGTAGGTTAAGGCAAGAAATGCTATATTAAAATATTCAGCCCTAAGAGCGGCTGGGACCTCATCCCTCTACCATCAGCTATGAAGAGCAAGGGAAATGAGGCTTACTAGGCAAGATGAGGAGTAAATTAGTTTGCTCTTGCTTTCCTCACTGAGCCAGAACGCTATAAGAAGAACAAGCCCACGTTAGTGAAGAGTACGAGTAACACTTTTCGTAACATTGCATACGGAGAAACCTTAATTAATTCAATTATTCAGCGTAACTCATACCTCAGTAGCTTTTACATCATCACAGCCATGAACAAGACTGAGACAAAAGTATTTAAAGATACGTTTTTCTCGATCCCGTACCAAAAGACAGTTGATAAGTATTTAATTCATCGAGATATGATAGCAGGGCCCAGAAAGTATGTAATTTTAAGAAATCATTCGCCTCAAACCTTATTATTAAATTTTTTAGGTAAAAATTAATTAACGGCGAAACAACGAAAGTGTACAGTGTTGGTCGTATGTTAAGGAATATACTAAGGAATTCTCACACCGCTTCACTTACTCCTCGAATTAATAAGAAAGTTTTTGTTGGTGGCCCATTTTCTCTGATTGCAGTAGATTCCGAACCGTGATTTCAGTAAAATTATTTTTGGTGCTATAATACAAGGTCCCCTCTGATACGCGTGGTTCGATTACTTTGCGCCCGAAGTTTGCTATTTTCTTATGTGATTGATATTTATTCAGCACTTATACGTTTTCATATGAGTAACAATGTGAAAGAGACGCGGACGGTAGTTCAGTGGTTAGAATATCTGCCCGGAAAGTGGGAGACCTGAGTTCGTGTCCCAGTCATGTCGCTATTTTTCAATCTTGTTATTCCTTGGGATTCAGCCGCACGGCTTCATCGTGCAAAGTAAGCACCTTTTCCTTAATCTTTGTGTTTTCGTATGAGGCTCAATGAAACACGGCGTATCCCATTGTCCCTTTATTCAATGATAAAAAGTTCCCCACATGTCTTACTATTAGATATCCATCCACGAAATTGTTCATAATGACAAACTGTAAAATGCTGATTCCCATCTATTTTAATCAGTTCGCATCAAAAGGTTCTTTCGCCTTCCTCTGTTTCTCATTATCCTCTAAGAGACGCATCTCCTCGGGGAGATTCCAATGCAGCATCTGCACCTCCTTCATTCCTCCGGACATTGGCGAAGGATAGAACCTTCTTTATTCACATCACAAATGCCTTTATCATGCTCCACTCTGAAGCAAGCGCTGGCAAAGTTCTAGCGACGAAGCAATGACGTTGGAGAGGTTCGCATGCATTAGAACAGAAACGTTTTTCTTCTCGGCCGCCGTCTCAAGAGAATGAAAGAGTGGCTTTTCCGAGCGCTTTAGAACATTCATAAGACCTAGTTCGCGGTACTTCGACGAATTCCGGCTAAACGCTCCCCAGACGTCGCGTTCAAGTTGCATGAATCACCTTTTTCTCCATCCTTTTTCCTTAAGGTTAAAGTCTCGTCTGAGGTTCAAGCTCCGTGGAATCAATATCGTAGGAATCGCTTCGGAGGAAAGGCTCTCCACCGCCATTGCCTTCCTTCATTTTTTAGGATGGATCCCTAGCAGGTAATTGAGACAGCACGCTGGCATGTTTGGTCCTTTTTGGCCTGGAAACGGGAGCGGGGTTTTAAGTTTTAAGCAGAAGGGCCTGAAAGGACGATAAAAGGGTTGCTGGAATGGTCCAGCGGAGGCGGGATGGGAGGAGGTAAAGGTGGGCGGGTAATTTCCGCGGATTTATAGGTCTCGGAAAATCCTCCGGGAAAATTCGGGGAGAATTTCCGCCGGGTATTTATTGGTGCTAAGAATTCCTCCGCGCAAGTTTCTCGCCCCGGATATCCATCTACGTTAATCGTCTTCTTTTAAGAAAAAAATTTGATAAGATTGTTTCCCCTTAGAGTAATTTGTTTGGGAGTTGGGTAAATTAAACATTCAACGCTCATTGGCATTGCCTATAATTGCTCCAGATGATTGGTAGCTAAATATTTGGTTTGAATGAAGTAGTCCATTTATATACTACCGTGTATTTTGTTAATTTGTGATCAATCGATGGCGTATCCTCATAGACATTGCACCTAACATAAGTTACTTATTTATGTGACCTTTGTGTTCGAGGTAAGGAAAGCGCTCCCTTCGAAAGGATATACGCATTCAGGAGAAAAGTGGTTAAATATTTAGTCTCTAAGCCTTCAAGGGTTCGGTCAACTTCTGCGTTAAAGAGCTTAGGTGTAATTAGGCTGAAATCGGAATCGAACCCTAATTGAATTAATGACAAAGTGAAAAATTATTTATGATTTCCTTAAATTATTACAATTTAAGTTTCAGTTTATGCGGGTATTACGAATCTTAATCGTTTTGTGGAGTGATTATTTCTGTTCTAAGAAGTTATGGTCGAAGTTAGTAGATTGATGGTAGTAAACTTTTTAACGTAGAATTTCGCCTCAATTACATTTTTCACACTGTAATAATATTAATTGTGGATGATTTAGTACTTTGTTAGCGCTTTGACTCCGTAGTAGGACACTATAAAGAGTTATGGAAATATTTTCTATATAGCCTATTTTAATATACTAAAAAAATTATGGTGAGGTGAAGATGTCGCTATTTTCATTTCTACTCACGCATTAATAAATTTGGTAATATTATTATTTATTAATCGTATTTTGGTGATGGTATTAATTAACGGCGGAAGAATGACTTTTACCCGAAGGCTCGAGTTCTAACCTTTATTTAGTTTGTCATTTATAGGAATTTAATTATTTTTCAGCAATTATTTTGTTTTTCAAATCGTTTATTCCGCAAAGTGGTGATTTATTTCGCTCTCTTTTCTGCATATTTTCGTGTAAAACATCCATATTACACTGTGTCAAATTGAAGTGTATGGAAATAAGGTGAGCATTTTACGGTCGTGCGGTCGATCACGAATCCCATCACGCGAGTAGTCGAGATGCTGCGACAGCTCGCGAGCCCGCCCTGGCACATTGCGGGGGAGGATGAAGGGCTCTCAGCGCTTGGCAGCTGTTCCACAGGCAACAGCTGAGTCCATTCCCGCGCTCTGCGGAACCTACGATGCTGGAACGGGGCCAACCAAGAACTTCTCGTTTTGTTTTCGCATCAATAATTCGTCGGTAAATGTTTCCGTGGTTTTGGGACGGTTTCCATCATGCCGGAGACGCGTCACGCCATGTATTGCGATAAAATTTGTTGTTGGTGAGGTGGCGATGATTGGGCGTGTTTCTCGTATCTCCCTCTCGATAAAAACGTGATAGAAGATGATGATCGCCTCCAGAGTGATAATGATTTATGTTGCAAGCGCCTCTCGCGTGTTTTGTGCGATACTTTGCGCGTCCAGTTCTCGGTGCTGACACCAGAGTTTTCGTTCCCATTAAAGGTGTGAATAAACAGAATTTTTCGATGAAGTCAACAGGTATGAAAGAAAGGTCGGAATGCTCCGAGGGCGCATAAGTATCACGTAATTTAATATACCTGGATTGCGTTGTCATTTTAATGGCGGTTTTTATATTTTATCCTTATTGGCGTGCAAAGATCGTTTATTTACGTTTTAAATGGCATTTGTAGAATATAAAACTGTTTGAAATCGTTCATTACTTGTAATTTAGCCCATTTGAAGATGGAGTCTTCTTATAGGTAAGGAAGATTATCTAAAGATAGAGGTATACTTATGAAATAGATAAAACTTTAGCTGAAAGCATATGTAACTGACGATAAAGTCAGTATCGTATGTGAAGTTGCGTAAGCCTTTCTTTTTAATTGGAAATTATGCAGTGAAACTTTTCGATGAAGCAAAATCACGTATCCACGCTTGGGCTTAGTCGTAAATTTAAAAAAATGCCAAAATGTAATTAAACATTCATCGTCTTTAATAGTTCCGTAGAATAGCAGCAATTGTTGACGATTTCTTTTTATAGTCACTGCTTCCTCGGTTAAGCTTTTCTTATATGCCTTTGGTTCTTTTCTTTCGTGATATTTTAGTCCAGTTTTACCAGTAATGAGTTCCTACGGCTCCCGCATAGCCAAGTGGGCCGCGCACTCGACTTCAGTGGAAGCGATTCCGGGTTCGATTCCCGGCAGGGAATCATGCGAAATTATCTCAGCTGTCGAAGCACTTACAGCAATACTGGTACTACAATAAGTTCCCTAGTCTCAGCGAGGAGTTTTTTCACATGCGTTCACAGATGTTATAATTTCCCTTTTCATTCTGGCAAATTAATTCATAAAAGTGGGGAATCTCTTAAAAATTCCTAGTACGCGTAAAGGAACAGAGTATTTTTACACCGTGAACATATTTTTCCACCTCAAAATGGAGTGTACATGGAGAAGCTTCATGCTCAAATTCGCCCCGAATCTGTCACCGTCACCATGTCACATTTGACGAACCAGAATTTCTCCCCTTTGTCGACCAAAACTCCTAAATGGGTCATAATCACGCACGAATTTCCAAATTCGGTTTTATTTTTCATGCGAGATTCTCCTGAATCGCGGGCGTGGCAAAAACAGGAAAGGCCTCTCCGGTATGTGGAATTCCACCTGGTTCATGCATCACTTGCCGCCGCAAACTAACGAGCGCTCGAAATAAAAGAGGGCAAGCAGGAATCGCCTCGATGTCTTTGTGCAAACGATTGTTTACATTCTCTCGCACGTAAAGGAACGTCATACTTTCGCAAGCGACGCATTCCCTCGCGCGGAGCCGCCGTCGAAGTGGCGAACTCTGGGAAAGGATTGCGACCAGTCGAAAACGTAATCTTTTGTTGGTTTGCGCTTGTGACACGGCTCGATTCTCACGTGGGGCGGGCGTAAGCGAAAAAAGCGGACTTCTCTTTGGTTTGGTCGCGGGAATCGGGCACCGGAGTCGCGCTTCTCTCGTGCGGCACCACGCAGCGCTCCATTCGCTCGAGTTCGTGGAAGGAAATAACCGTGAAGGATTATGGGCAGGGGATTGAATCGAACCGATTAAGGGAGGGGTTGAGCGGCGTAAAGGATGTATTGCAGAGAGCGTGATCTATTTGCGATTCCAGTTGAATGCTCGGAAATGATTTCGAGTGAGCTGTGCATGCGAAGTCACAGATTCATTAAGCCCGAGTTCATTCGATTCGATCTCTCCTTCGAATTAATCAGTTTTCTTTCTCACCTTGGGTATTCCGGTTTTACTTTTGCTGAAGGAATACGAAAATTTCTCGCTTCTGTTTGATGTAAATTTCGCAGTCGCGGAATAAGGAAGGTTACAGAGTTTCCAATTCCTTTAATCTTTTATAAGGATTTTAATCCTTTTCTTCCAAACTAGTCAATTGCTATCAGCTTAAAGAATTTGATGTAAGATGCAGTTTTAATAATCTACAACCGGAGATTAGTTCATTGGTGATCGAGGGAATTTCCTATAGATCAAAAGTGTGAAGTCTACTTACTTATTTCGCTTAGATTTCCTATTCGGTAAACTTCACTAGCATAGTATAACTACGCTTAAAAAGTGGTATGAATTACAATTTTATGAAACCGCGAAAGTGTTCTGAGAAGTATTTTTCTTTGTTTGTGTAAAAATACGGTGCTAACGGGAATTTTCAATTTTAAATTTCCAGACACAACGGTAGCGATTTTCTGTATCGTAGGTATTGTTATTAAATTATATTATCTTAATGATGATATCGAAAGAGTCTGGCATAGTCAGGACTCGAACCCGAATCTCCCCATTACCCGACGGGTGCTCTAACCAATATTTACCGAATGACGCTTTGATTAGTTGGTTGGGTTGCTTAGGTGTTGGTTATCCATTGATTTTCAACAATCCCTCTTTAATCCGCAACGGATGCTTGAAGCCAGTGGTAAATTGCATCCTTGCATTTGTAGTTAACGATTTTCGTATTTTTGTGTACATTGGCTTGCGTAAATATTTGCTATAATTGTCGTTTCGGGATGTAAGGCGACGCTGTGGTTATTCCCTTTTGCCGCGCAGAAAACACTCGTCTTAGATTATGATCAGTTTAATGAAAATTAAACTGTGGGTAGGTGAGGTATAGCTAAAGCAAGAGTTATCAGTTGGGATTGAATACCTAAAATCCGTCACTGGTCGAAGCCCGAGCATGTATCGCAGGAGCTGCTGCCCTCCGGCGTGTGCGCGGGGGTGGATCCGCTGGGGATTTGCGGAGGCATATGACTCATGGCGGGGCGGCGGCGTGGTAACTCGGCACGGCGTTGCAAACCGAGCGAACGGAGCAAGGAAAAACGTCCGTCCTTAAGAAGAGGTTTTTACTCTCCAGATCCGATGGCCGACCGATTTAACGCCGGTATCGAGCGCGGAGTTGTACCGTTCAAAGGATTGGAGGAAACGAGGGCGTCTCGAGATGATGTCGAGGATTTGCCGTTGGAGGATCCCGCGTAAGGAATCGCTTGGTGGGGATCAAAGGTCTTGGGAATGTGGGGACGAGAAGCGGGGCGGTTTGAGCTGCGCCTTTTTTGTCTCTTGTAAGGGATGGCGGTGAACAGGAGGAAATGCATGGTGAACGAAAGGCACCTTTTCGATTGAGGATAAGAAATAAAGCCTAAAGAGAATTTGCTCGAATTGTGGGGATTTGCAGGGGTGTGTGCTTATACCGTTGCGCTCAGGAGCGGATTTAGACCAAAAGAGCCGTAAGGTGCATATACAAGGTAGAGAGATCCCTTCGGAAAATGACATGGTCAAGATAAAAAATACACTTTTCCTCTTTAGTAATATATTCCATAGGAAGTTTGATCGGAATACTTTCCAAGAATAACAAAGTACTAAATTAAGGTATGATAGTTTTTTTAGCAATCGCAGTTACTTTTGGAAAAATCCTTCATTTCATATAAGTTTCATAATTTTTTAACGTATTATAAATGAAATAATAACTACAACTTGTACTTTTCCACAAATATATTTTGGTTAGCAACCAATGGTTTCGAACTATCAGTTCATCTTCAGGCTTAGGAATGCAAAAGAAGAAATGAAACATAGGAATATAAGGGACCACAAATCGGGGAAAGGGAAAAAAGGGAGGGCGGGGAAGAGGAAGGGTTTTGGGAGACATGTGGGAGCCATCATTTGGAGGGTAGGGGAGGGGGAGGTCCAGCAGAAAAGTTGACCGGTGGTGGAGGTGGTAATGAGGGAAAAAGACAAGTTAAGAGGTTTGAAGGACTATCTGTAAAAATATGTTCATTGGCTAGCGAATGTGAATGGTGGAGTTGATGAAGGATATGAAATATCTCTATTGTGGTTATATTGAAGCCTTTTGCGGAAGAATGAAGGATTGTAGGAGTGAAATTGGAAGAATGATTGTTTTCAAGGAGATGACGGGCAAAGTGGAATATTGAGGGGGCTCTGTTCAGTAGAGCTCTATGATGTTCTTTACATCTTACTCTAATATTTCGGCGACTTTGTCCAACGTAAATACTGTCACACTCATTACAGTGTATCTAGTATATTCCCGGTTTAAGTGAAGGGTCTATTTTGTCCTTCCCATTGCATAATAGGGATTTTTAATTTTTAAGATTATATGAAGAGAATGAAGTCAGCAACTTTTCGAATTAGAGAATCATAGAATTCTTAATTTTACTGTTCGAAGAGGCATTTTTACTTCCTTTAACTGTAGCATATATTACTACAAATGAATTTCTTAAGCTCTTGCGTCGTATATCTTATGTTTTGATTTTTCAATGCAAGAACTTTCCAAGACAAAGATGGCGATTCAGATCGAGATTGTTTCACACATATGTACCACGTTGCATAGAATGTCGACACCATTCGAAGTGTTACTGTTATCTGTCCAGTATCTCATTATCGGATCACACTCGGAATTCCGTTCGTCTGGATTGGAGCGGATAGGAAAGCAGTGGTCATAGTTGACCCCAGTAGACCCTAATAGTTTTCATCCATTGGTTTCTGCTAGAAAGTTAATTTCATCTGATTCCGTATATGTTTAAGATTTCAGATACATTCGCCGTCTTTCAAATTAATCAAGCCCGTTTGTGGAGTAAGTTATCTCTGTTGGTTTTCTTGCTCCAGATAACAAACATAAATCAAAGGTGAATTCGAATTTTTGCGTGATACTCTAAAGCGAAAATTCTCTTTTATAAGTTGGAGCTGCGTAAACCGTAATTTTCTTCTCTAAGGAAACACTTTATTTCGCAAATACTTGCAGGGTCATTTTTACAGTCGCAAATTATATGGGTTCGGTCAGTTTTTATGTTTTGGAAATAGTCATTTAAATGTCTCTGTCGATAAAGTATTCAGCATCTGGAGACTCCTCCATTGGAAGCCCTGAAGAGGTGATGAGGCATCACTAAGCAAGATGGGAGTGAGGTAGATCGACTACGCTTTCCTCAGCGAAGGAGATTTGGGTAGAATACGTCCCAGTTTGTGTACTGTAGCAAAATGATTCTATGAATTGATATATTCATGGATTTAATTAGGATATACCTTAAAGTATGTCAATATTCACCATCACTCATGCTTTAGTAGGTTTCATATCATTCCGGCCATGAACAAAACGGTAAATTAAATGAAAGATTTATTTTCCTTTAACCCACAGCCAAATGAGAAATAACCATTCGTGTAGAAATTTCAGTTGCATGCTAATAACATGGTGAAGAGTTAGTGCTAATGGAGGTTTGTTTTGTGCAGCTTTTATCGACAGCTCGATTTCATTTCCGCGGAAGCTAACCCAGTTCCCTGGTGGTTTCGCGGAATATTTATCGCCGTTCGTTTGGATGATGTTTGAGACTTGTAAAATCCATTGGTTATTTCGAAGACCTCAATCTGAAAGTTTTTATTGCGCTCTTGTGACGGTAGAGAGCCACGGAAGGATTATTAGGTACGGTGACTTCCTTTTAGAACGCCTATGATCGAAATGGTTTTTTTTTTTTGCTCCGTAGATTTCATTAGAAATGGAACTGAAATCTAGGTCAACGTTGATGCGAAGAGAATTGCAATCCCAATGGATTTACGAGCTCGGTTATGATCAATAGCGTGTTGTCTTTATTGCAATTACTTATTTCCTATCTCGGAATGACTTCGCTGTGATAAGAGTTACGCAACAAAAGTTCCTTTGGCATGGATTATATTTTGCATTCGCCGTTCAGCATGTGCTAATAGAAAATTGAGAGCAAAATTGAGTCACTATCGAGAGCAAAGAGTAAGAGTCACTGTTAAATACTTGAATGCGGTCACAAGGAAATTTACATCTCGTTAATATTTTTCCTTAACTGATTCCGAAAAACGTGCGTGCTATCGGTGCCTATAGCTATAATAGCTTTAATTCTCCTCTTACTGTAAACATATTACCCACGAAAATTACAGTGTCTGCGACTAATATTAGCAATCAGAGGCCTTAAGCGCAAGTACCACTTTGAAATACACAGAGACCCAACCAAGATATTATTCACCTTAAGCAACGACTAAACGTCCTTTTTCGGGCCTTATTTCACTGGAATCTTATCGATAATCAATCATCGGTTGTTTTTTTCACTCAGTTTGATGAGATCTTTTCATGAATTCTCCAGCATAGCCTCTTCTTTTCGTTAATATTGGAAATATAAGATTATCGTTTCTTTTCTAGTTATTATCAGATCTGTTAAGTTCTTCATCTTGTGTATTAGCAGTGCTTATTATTAGTTTATTTTTTATACATAAGAAATATAGCCACTGCTGTTAAATCTATGAAATTCTTCAATGCGAAGCTTGGCCACTCGCTGCTTCTAATTTGAAGCAGTGATATTAACTAACGTCTCTGCAGTACAAAGAAATCGGTCAGTTTGACCTGAACCCCTCTATCATTACCTTACTGCGCAAGATGAGGAGTGAGGTAGTTGGACATTCTCTTCCTCACTGAGCCAGAGAGCGATGGGTGGAATACCTATTTAGAGTCATGGTGCATGCACCCCCTGCCACACGCCGAAAGGAGGCTTGCAAGGTACTCACATAGACATACACATACGTTCCCATTAGCCCAGTACAATAAGGATACTCAGGATTCGATAGAGTCGCCATTTAAAATAAATGCCATTGTTCATCGTCATCCATACCTCAGTGTCTTTATTTACTGTCATCTCAGGCTTTTTAAAGGCCGTGACAATATAAAGTTTACATCTTTCTATATCCTGTGCAAAAAGACAAATGAAAAGGATCCCATTCATCAAGATGTGGTCGTAGGAACACAGGGAAATTCAGCCAATTTGTAATGCATCCTTTGTATTTACGCATTTGGATTCCACACAAAAGAGCGTGGCTTTTAAGGAAATCGTCATTCAAAAACAGTCCTTGAGTCGTGTGCTACTTTCTCGGAATCCTCATTGATAATTCGTTTCTTTCCTGGAATCCCGAATCAGAAGACCCCCCACAGACTGAAAACGTTCGATATTTTCCTCGGAGGAAAGAATTAGAATTCGGTGTCAAAAGACGAGGACGGAAAGCGCGAAGCCAATTCGACTCAATCGCCTCGAATAAGTGATTAAATCCTAAAAACCCTGGACGATGAAGCGGCAAAGTGGATCACGGTCGAGCAGACCACACGGGCATCCTCGGTGCAGACGTCCGCGAAACAGAATCGGAGAGCGAAGCAATTCAATCGAATGGCACGGCTACCACTCGGACCCCAGTTGCGCAAACCGAAGTCTGCACTCGCCCTCCATTTGCATCAGGCCACGGGCGTGCTATGCGACCCGTTGGGGAGAAATGCACGCCGTTTATTGAGCCCTAATCAATATTCATATCTTCACCGTCCGGTGCAGATTTCCAAGGCTGCAGGGGAACAATGAGGAAGGGGTCGGCGATTCCTCCAGTGAAAGTTTCTGCTACTCTGTGGCTGTTATGCAGACGTCCTCTGACTCCCTTTACGCGGAGCCTTCACGTTTTTATTTGCTCATTCATAGATGTTTGGCTTGGGTTGGCAAATTAAGTTTCAATCACTGTTTCGGTGTATTTCATCAATGGAAATGAGAATCCTGGTGACCCTGTGATCTAAAGTAAGCGATCCTGCATCCCTATAAGGTCCCGTATTGTGATTTTTAAGTACGTTAAGCGGTTTACTGTGTGTAAATTTCTAGCCTTAAACACCACCAAGTTAATGTTAGATTCAGGGGCGAATTTCAGTAATCAGGGATCCCAGGCGCAAGGATCACTTTGAGGCCCCATCAATAGTGTATTCATTTTAAGAAAAGAGACAAAACATCCTTGCTGCCCCCCATAACGGCAAGGCCCTAAGCTTGCTGTTAAATCTATGCTGCATAACCATCACTTCTTGGATACTATAACTGTTTAATGGCAGTTATTGTTTTCCAAGCAATTATAAGTTTTATTTTTGTCTGAGGAGTCATTCGATATTAAGTAAAAGTAACTTTGATACGGAACATCTCATTCAGGTTTTTCCAACGAGATTATCTCTTGCGAAATACAGCTAAAGGCTTGTCTTCTCAAAGATGGATTACATACAACTGCACGAAACTATAGCACATAAACATTTATAAGGAACACATTAAAACGCTCCATTAGTGAACTTTTTACTATAGCACAGAAAATAGTTAATTCATAGTTCAAAGTAAAAAGTTCACTCTAATGGAGCGTTTTAATATTTTTAATATTAATAATTACCACAAGGTTAGCCCAGAGTCTGTATCGTTTATTTATAAGGAATAAATTTTTCACATCTTATTTTAATTTTCTTTTAACGTTACAATCAAGTTTTCGTTTTTTCCCTTCCAGTTCGCCATTTTTCTTTCTGTTTTCGTGAGTTACATGAATATTAATCTTAATATTTAAAACAGTTCCAGCCATTCTATAAACAGCCTTATTTTCGAGTCGATTAATGAAAACATCGTGCAATAGAACATTTGTCAATTTCTCACCGATGATTTCATCCATTTTCAAATATTTAGAAAACCGAAGATAACAGTTTTTGCCTCGAAGTTTGAGCTGTGGAGGCCTTTAAAAATATTCCTCTTATCAATCGAAGGAGAAACATGACGCACAGCAGGAAGTTGATAAGTTGTCTTAAGATGTATTCAGCGAATTCTCGGAACATAATTCAGAAATACCTCGTTTAGCTTCGAGTAGATTGAGTAAACGCTGTCTAGTTAAAAGGAAAGTTGTACATTCGTTATTTTATGGTGCGTAATCACGGCACTTGAATCACAAGTGTCATTAATGTGACGACTGTCCGCGCATGAGAACTCCATGATTGGGTCTGTTCGTGGACTATCTTCGTTTGATCTAAGTGTTTTCATCAAGATAAGATGTTTATCTGATTCATGCGAGACGCAAAAGCAGATAGAAGATGAGAATGGTTTCTTTGATGTCTGCGAACAAGGCGAAATACAAGTGTTCGCTCCGGATATAACTTCTTCACGATTCTGAATTTTCAAAACATACTCAAGTCTATTCTAAACGTTGCGCAAGGAAACCTATCCAATCAAACTAGGAAGGCAGTATTCCAGAAGAAATACTCCAGGATTAAACGAGAAATCGGCCATTATTTTATTTCACATCAAATCAGAGCTGTATGTCGTTGCTCCTTTGAGTTAAAACTTTTATATTGCTCCCGATATTTCGTAGTACATGAGGGAAATTTTGAGATAAATAGGAATAACGACAAGTAGAGGGCGACCATTGCTCACCATCTAACTACTTCCATAATGGAAAATTTTCAGTTTTTAAATAAAGTTGAAAATTGAGCGACTCGAGAGTAAAATTCGGAGCAGAATAAGTTTTACTCAGAATCTGTTCTGTATTTGCATGAAAAATCTTGCTTAGTTGCTGTAACATTGATAGTTTCGGCTTTTTCATTGTGGTAACCCATAATAAAAAGAATAGTGGAACAGGTAGAACTGAGAATTTGATTTATACAACACCACAAAATACATTTGTAAATATATTTCGTGGTGTTGCATAAATTAAATTATCAGTGGTACTATTCTTTTTAATGGGTATACCTTTTTTCGGCTGTATTCTTTCCCTTAGCTGATATGAAATTTGTTTTGATACTATAATTACCATAATTCACGCTGGATTATAATAGGATAACCAATAGAAAATTTTAGCCGAGTCATTTTCATATCATCCACATGTAATTATTTTTTTTACGCTGACGACTGTTAGATTTTTCTCTTTCCTTACTTCGTTTTCAGTTTCCAAGCTCGCATTTCTCTTACCGTCGCAATCTGTTTATGCAATCGTAGATGAGGCTACCGATCCATGTACGAGAGTGCTATTGACCTGGTCATCGCTTTATTCTCGATATAGCGACCTTCAGCTTTCAAACAATACGCTTGATGTCAGAGAAGAGATCAAATGGCGCTCATTCTGGTTCAAATGGCGGTGAGCGCCATAGTGATACCAAGGCAATAGAAAGTATGCTGATGCTGCTAAGTAATGCGACATCGCTGAAATGTTTTTGCTCGCGGGAATGGATCAACCATTGCCTTTTTTGTGCCTCTAATGCACGTGAATATGAGTTCTCCCTTCTTGATAAGTATTGCGCGTCTGCAGATTGTGAAAAGTGCGATAGCTGTTGGTGATCACGCCTTCTTCGCGTCTCCCATCGGCAATTGTCGGAACTTCTCACGTAGGATTTCTGTCAGCCTTTTGCCGGTTAATTCCTGTCGTTATCTCCTCCATAATGCAACGTTTTGTTTGGTTTGCGCGAGAAATCGTAAATTACTCGACGATCTGATGTGAGCTCGGCGCCGCCATTATTGGAGGTGACCGACGAATTTGTTGTAGGGATAAGTCGGCGTGGTGGCGGAGGTGTGACTAGTCGGTCTATCTTTCAGGCGTTTTTGTGGGTAAATATTTTCGTTGAATGATTCATCCAGAAATTCCGCCATGAAAGCATAATCCAAGAAATGAATTATGGATGGAGTTCAGCGGCTGAGAAGACTCAAGTTCGAGTTCTCTCCGGAGCTGTCTATATCGAATTCTTTGTGTCGAAAAGATTAGATTTGTCGCATTGCTTGCCTGGGGCAGGAATTCTGGTATATTTGAGGGAGAATGGATTTTTCTCTTTGGTCGGCATCGAAGTAGAAGATTATCGCAGTTAATTTTTCGTATTGGAAAATTAGTTTGATGATGCCACGTGAATTTGTGTAAAATGTTACCGACTTTGTCATGCGTTGTCTTTGAAATTATCTAAGAAAAGCTCTCATCGTCCATTGTTATCATATTAATTTCTCAATGTGCCATTGCCTATTATTAGTATGTATTTGCGGCATTTTTTTACTATACGGAAACTCTACGTTTGAAGTATCCTTTACTTATTGTATATTCAGGATGAAAAAGTGAAAGGTTGCTGGCGCAAAATAAAATTTGTTCTCTTCTTTTTTGAACTTACAAAAAGCATTGTAAAACTTGAATATTAAAAATGCCGTTAGTTACTGAATCATTTATAAGTACGAGTATTATCATGCTTAAGAAACTACTTCGTTATCACCTAGTAGTTAAGTCAGGCCAAGTTGATTATTGAGAGCATTCCGTGGAGTGCAATGCCCTCCAGTATCTTAAGAGGTTTCAAATATATAATAATAATTATAAAACGATTATTTCAGGGCTAGATTGAGATTAGTCAGTCTCTTCTTATATCTTCAAGTTCTTATCTATCAATATTTCATGCCTTTAACGTAGAGCAATTTCTTACGTCTCCATTGCCAACTTAACATAGAAAAGCTTCGTGATCGACCCACGTCGCTTTCTGTGTTTACCAACTTCGTGTGCTAGCATGCGGTATCATCTGCGATTGCCTTGCCGGTAATTGCGGGAAGGGTCACTCCTGAATCAATTGAACGATCCCTTTCAGAGAGCACACGAGGCAAAGCATACAAAACAGTTTCCATGTCGCCACTCTCCTTTGGCCAAAACGGAGTCGACATGAGATGTGTCGTGGGCGTAGTCTCAGGTGGGAAGGGTTGATAAGGTGGGATGTGTAAAGTGATAAGTCCGAAAGGGAGAGGTGGAGGAAGAGAAGTGGGATAGAGATTACGGGGGAATGCGTATGAGCGGCCGTGATGTCACATCCGGTCTCGCAGAAAAGTGCAATGTTTGTCGCCGTGCTAGCGCCTTGCATCGATCCGATCGGAGTCTTCCCACTCTCCCCAGCGCGGTGACTAACAGGGGAATTCCCTAATGTGGTCGTTCAGCTCCAAGACGGAGGGTCTACTATTGCCAGCCATAAGTTTCCTAGGAGAATCCCTTTCGAGGTAATTGGCCGTAGGATGATTGAGCCAATTTTAGGGGAGGAGCCGCGCGATTACCCGAAGAAGGATCAAGTGATTTTTTTCGGCGATAATTTTAACCCAAGGGTGTCTTTTATGCTTTCAAGAGGATAAGAGTCGTTCACCCCTGAATTTTGTTCGCGGGGGAAGGCAGATTGCAAATCTTGGTCAGTTTGAAAGGTTTGAGGAAAGGAAAAGATGACATGTTATGCTTGGATGTGAAAATTCGGTAATATTTGGAACACTAGTCAGCGATTTAGAAGTAAAATGAGCGTTTAGAACAGACTTAAGATTATCCAGATTATCAAATGTTTAATCCTACCATATAAATACAGGAATTCCTGTCATCTGTGACCGATCACGGGACCACCATAGAGTGGTCACCGTAGACAGGTGGTCACTCGAGCAAGATTAGGTTACAAGAAATTAGGAGAGGTTTCCTTATTCAAGTTAATATAAATAAAATATGCTATAATTGGTTTTTTGACAAATATTTAAGTTTAGAATATAAATCCAGAAAAAATAAATTATAAATTTGCATGAGAACAGAAAATACAACCTGGCATCAGTCTTCCCCAAGGAGATTTCATTTTTTTATAAATCCGTCTAATGTTATTATAATATTTTTATAAATCAAGTCATAATTTATTAGATTTTTAGCAATTGTTAATTTTAAGAAAAGCCTATTTAAAATCTTTCCTTTTAAACTTAGCATATAATGCAAACTTTTGAAGATTATTTTTTATGTATATAAAATGAGATTTTTTTGAAAACTGATCACTTTAAAAGAGGTATATTTCGTTGATGGTTCCCCACATAGGGAACCCACTGGTCATGATAGTTCATGTAATACATATTACTTCTTCGGGGACCGATAAAAACTGGTCACATTAAACAGATGGTCACTCTATGGAGGTGGTCACATTTGGCAGGTTCTACTGTATATGGATAAGTTCCAGCTAAATGTGTTCTAAGTACACTCTTAGTTTATGGTTATATTAATTATGTTGTAACACATACATATGTTATATACCGTGAATATGTTCCTGCCTAGCTTTGGTATAAAAAACTTTGGCTTACATACTATATACTTGTAAATAATAATAATAAATCCATATATTTATCTAGTATAATTTGATCAACTTACACCGTAAAAAAGTTAACACTAGGTTCTAAAATAATCTCAAATCACTGTGCTGAGATTGGTCGTTGTTTACTGGAGACGTATTATTTTAAGAAAAATTTTCTGCCTCGCTCGTACAGGAATCTATTCTCTACCTATAAATATCAAGGTAGCTCAGAAGTTGAGTTGCAGAGTGTTATTGTCTCACGATAGCATACGTATACCAATCTAGAGTGCGGAATTTATTTTCCTTGTAGTATAACTTCCTTTATGTAGTCTGTGCTAAAATATTTTTCCCTTTAAACGCAGTAAAAGTTGAAGTGAAACGCTTTGCTTTCCTTTTAACTTATCAGTAGTGTAATAAAAAATCTAATTATGCTTTGAGAGACTTTCATAAAGTAAAAGTGAACTCTTTCTAAATAAGTTATCTGATCTTTAAGTTGAAAGGAATGAAGGAGAGGGTTAAATTAAAAGAATTTATTCCCCTAATCATTAATTACAGGTAGATATAATTGAGTTTTTACTTGTAATTTCCGCGAAATTCTCAACCTTAATTAAAAATGCGAAACCTTGATGAAGCCTTCGTATCGAATTCTTCGCTGCAACTTGAAAGTAGTGTTCTCTTTGTTTTCAATTATTGCATTATCTTGACACAAATGATTTGTCAGGCGCAGTCATTTTGTCATCTTTCCATTACAGTAATTGCGCCCAACGATTGGAAAGGCATTCCTCGCTTAGCTGATTATCTGAAATAAAAGAGTGTGGGCATGGATGGTACGCCTCGCACCAACACTTCGAAACTATCAGAGGATTGCGATAGAACTGGATTTGATCGGGAGGTAGTATTCGTGAAGATGATACGTTGGCACACGTTGTGCGCATATGTATACTTATTATAAACATAAGGATGATCATCGGTCGGCCTACCGTTATGCATTATAATAAGATCTTTGCGGAAGGATCCTTATGGAAATAAACGGGCGTCAATTCTGCTTCGTGGAAGTTGTTGAAATTTTAAGAGGCTCGGAGAAAAGTACTGTGGTGTTTCTAATAGGAAAAGATTTCAACTTCCTTACCATGGCGGAAGTGTCTATTTGTGGCCCTTAAAAACATGCAAGCTTTTATCTCCCAAGGGATGTTAAATTGAATCCTGTTTACCGGGTTTTCCTGTCTGAAACACCACTATTTTACCAAGGTTACATTCCGTGGTTATCTTGCTAGCTGACTGGGAATTCTACTTTTGTCTAAGGCAGCAAAATGTACGTGCCAGGCTATGGTTATTAAAGTATGCGTAGTAAATAAATTTCGAAGTAGCATCCGCTTATCTCATTACGCTCCATTTGCGAGGTCAGTTTTAAAAAATGCGATGACGTGCCAGTTTTTCTGTGAAGTTACCTATCGAAGTGTTGCAGTAAATGAAAGGTGTGTTAAATTTTAATTTCTTTCTATAAACCAACCTGTTTCGAGTTTATCTGTATTTACCTCACCGGTCTCTTCCGCGACTGGTATCTTCTGTAATATTAGCTCTATCAGTTTTACCCATGTTTATTTCTTTTTTTCCAATGGCTGCCTTAGATTGTCTTTGTTTACCTGATTCTTTTCTATCTTCCGTAGGAATTTCCCCTACGTGATCGTACTTCAAGTTTGAGTTATCTTATCTATGACTTACGCCGCAAAGTATTCAATAAGGAAACTTTAACCTTGTTCAAATTATTCCGGGATCTTCAAATGATCGTGATTTTTATTACATTAACGAAGAATTGCTCTTTCTGGCACCGAAATTTTCTGTAAAATTTGATCTGAAGGTAGTTATTTAACTTGGTAATAACTGTTACCCGCATGTCTTGTCTAATATCTGGGACCAAATCCCTTTTATCTTCGCTTTGCATTTCCGCATACCTCCATAAACCGCTTGATTTTAGCGTGTGCTACCAGCAGCGCAAGGTTGCCATTCTATTTTCAGCCTTCTTCATCTAGTTGTTTAAGAAGTCCTCTTCTTAAACAGGGCTCTTAAAATTAGTTCTTCATGTATGGTAATTCGAGGCTTTATTTAACCATAGTTTAATAAAATTCGGTTTCTTTGTGAAAATAATTATAATTTGCAAAATTTACAAAACTCAAATTTAAAAAATAAGTTTCTTTACATCACGAGGAAATGCTGAATGAAACACGTTTTTGAACAACAAGGAAAAATGACGTTTACTAATCCACAATATATATCATTAGTTGGCGACTAGGTTCGGCTAGTTATAGCCATCTTCTTCGGCAACTATAGTTGCCAACGAATTATAAACGTAATTTTTCTTCGTTGTTCAAAACCGGGTTTTATTAAAAAAATCCTCGTGACGTCATCAAGATTCCACAAAGTGACTGCCTCCTTCGTGAATTTTTAAAAGTTTTTCTATTTAACTCTTCCTGTCTCTTTCTGTGATTTAGCAAATAGACTCTCTCAGTTCTCGAATCGCCTTCAGTCATTCTATATAGATGTAGATATGTATAGATTATATGTAGATTTATAATGAACTCTTTCCCACGAAAATACGAAAAACTGAATTGAAACTGATGTAACTTGTTGCACATCTCATAATTGTTTTATGCCCGTCTTGGTATCTTATCTAATCTTTCGCATAATCTTATTAATCAAGAGTTGAATTTTGAAGCGCAATAACCTCTCTGTAAGATGTAAATGTCAAACCACGAAAATGGTGATCTAAATTACATTTATCTTTAACGAAATATAACGATTTTGGAATCATTAAGGGGTCCGATTTGGAATCGGAGCTTCGTGTTTATGTGGTAAACGTCATACACGTGATATAACGTATGATATTAATAGTCTAATACTTCCTACTGACCTTTTACCGTGTTGATTTTTTTGTTTTGAAGTATTATGAAAGAACATCAATTTGTCTGACGGCGATGTTATAAAAATAATTCCGAAACGTACTGAAAATCTGAGGATGACTGTACGTCGGAACCGGTCGCGTTTAGATAAATTTACGGAAAATACGAAGTACGTTTCGGAATTATTTTTAGATGACGTTCCGCAATGTTAGGCCAGAACACCTGGAGTTTAGGAGATGTTATAACTATTTTTGTAACGACATAAATAATTTTTTTATTAGAATGAGAATTCGCAGGTGATTTAAAGATTTATCAACGTTTGACATTTTTTCGATCCCTTTTTTTTCGAAAGATAACTGAAACGATCAATACGAGAAGAATAATTTTATCAAAAGCGCCCTAAATTCTTTTATCCTCTGCCCTGGTGACGTAGAAGTAAGAGTGCTAGCAGAGCTGCGATGTTTCTGGGTTTGAATCCTGGTAAGGGCATAGGTTTGTGTGTGTATCGGTTAGAATTGACTGTAGGAGTGGTATTAAACTAAATTTTAGTCATTCGGTCATATTAGTCATTAAAAGTAGTCCATAAGGAAGGATTATCGTTATTAAATCGGTTGATTTGTCTTCAAGTTCGTGTATGAGTATCCACAGCATAGAGTACAAATTGGGGAAAAGGGGTAGGAATTAGTCGCTTTATACTTAGGCCCGGTATGATAATTTATGAATAAAATGGACTTGAACTTATATTCACTTTAGGGTCTTTTTTTGTGTCAAAGTGAAGATTATAGTTCATCTATGTATGTGATGAATTAGCATGGAGATTAACTCTAATTTTCCCTTTAACTCTAGCAAAATTATAACACCGGGCCTTAAAGAGAACATTAGTAAAAGTTCATTTTAAATGTACATTGTAATACCAGGCCTTTAATAAATTTGAGAAGTAGATTATAATCGCCCTTTAGAAGGTCTTTTGAGATCGCAAACCGCTGTCAGTCCACGACCTCCATCCGTCACGCTTGGTGAAGTACGTTCTTATGGAAATGTCCAAAGAACAGTGGCCAATGTCTCGATTGGGAAAGGCGTGGCCGGCTTGGATCTCCACCACAGGCGGTTTCAACTCTATCACTTCATCACTGCTCCGAAGTTAGACTTCGCGTTTCTGGCGAGAAAGTCCTGGGTAGGAAAGTGCAGCGCAAACTCGCCCTCTCCGCCCACATACTTGCACTCTCCATTTGTGTGATGCCTCCCCACAGTCATACAACGTATGTGCTTTATCTTAAACTCTCTTTCGAGAAGGATCGCAACGTTCATTCGTTTTGATCCAGGTAGTTATGAATGAGGATAGAAAGTTTCCTTGATTGCGGTTGGTGACCGAGTGTCACAAGATCTAAAGATGTTCTGTCGAGGAATCTTTCTGATTATTTTCATGCGAAATCGTGGTTGGTTTCCATACCTTTCCGCTCATTTCAGGCGTAAGGTTTTGGCTAATTACTGCTAATTGGGAATGAGTTTTGAAATTTTATCTGTAAAGAAATTAATCACACAGCTGCTGCTTTCTATTGCACCCACGCCTGGTTTCGCTTTCTTGTCGATGAGAGACGTCTTTTAACTTGTAGTGCCGGGTTTTCTCTATTAATTCCAGGTTTAGTAATACATTTTCATGTTAATGCATGAATATTATTGCGCGTTTGATTACGATGTATATTGCTTCCTGGCTGGGTAAAATTTTCTACCATCGACGACAAAAATGAACATCTTCCACGTAAAACTTCTAATCTTATGTCACACTGACTCTTGAGGGAACTTTCGTTTCTTAGCTAACAATCCCCGTTTCGCCTTAATTTATTAAAATTGCCGCATCCCGAAATAAGTGGAGGGTACCAAGTGTGACGTTGATTGGTGCAACTTTCATGATTTTGGCCGGAAAGTCTTTTGCGGGCCCTTATGATTTTTTTTCCACGGCCGTCCATCAACGAGGATTTAGTTCGTTCTGACTTTTACTCTAATAACTTGCTGAGGCTCCCCGGTTTTACAGCTCTGCGAGATAATTGCCAAGTCTTTCTAAAAGAGCACGAAATTCGAATAATTTTGATTAAAAACCCCGATTTCAAGCTTCGGTGTGCATCGTCAGCAGCTTTTGCTTTCGGCGTTGCGTACATTTTCAAGATCCTTTCTTTCTTGATCAACAACTCATTTTCTCTCTTTAATTACATCTCCCCAATGTTACATACAGCGGACGACCTCAGCTTCGCGACTGTTGGTGCCAATTTCCTTTTATCAGCCTCCTCGTGGACGAGATAAAAAGATCGTAAACTTGAATCAGCGCGAACGCCTGATTCATAGGAATTTCTTTTTGCGCGTTTGTTTTTCAGCGTTGCGCTCTGAAGAAATGTGTTATCGTTATGTCCTTGTGTTGTGCGTCAGATGTCTGAAGGCGCGACCGTTTCGAATTATGATGGAAAACAAACCGGTTAACTGAGAATTGGTGGAAATTTGCGATATTTCAAAAATACCTGCGAAACCGTATGCTTTCAGTTATGTATACGCATGGGATGCATAAATTTGCCGTTATTAAAAGCTTCGCGAATCTAATTTAAAATGTATTGTGTTAAATTTTGTGCGCTGAATCCAAGAGCCAAGAAATTGGACGGAAGAGAGTGATAAAACATCCTTTTTTCTTCGTTTCATTCAAGTTTCCGAGTACTTAAGGCGTTTAATTTCATATAGTCCAATGTTTTTCTTCACTACCATCCTTTTTTTCTTTGTTTTGTTCAAGTTTCCGAAGTACTTAAAGTGCTTATTTACATAAAATGCAATGTTTTTCTTTACAAAGAAAAGGAAAGGCGATCGAAGCGTTGATTATTTCTGGGCTCTATGAAAGGCCGATTCTTACATCGAAAGCCGCTGTAATCTCTGATAAAGTTAACAATGGTAAGACATAATAGAAATACAAATTATCTCCAAGTGCTGGCAAGAAAGCAAAAAGTGTGCCAATGTTCGCGTAAAGGAACTTGCGTTATTCTTCTTTGCCTTATTTTCCATTGTACTGATTCACAACTATTTGTTACGAATTTTGATTCAAATAAATACTCTATTAATAGTGAATTAGGAGTGTCATAAAATGACAAGGATTTTAATTTGAAGTTTTAGATGCTGAAATCTCGATATTGAATCTGGTATTTTCATTCCATGTTGCATTGTCACCATTGACCTCTCACAGCAGGCGAGATTCGCTCTCTAAATTTAAATTTATTGACAAAGTAATGAGTGGGGGAATTGGTATGATAATTGACTTGCTTAAGCCAGCAATTTCTGTGTCCCATTTGCTTCCATACTGCCAATGGGGATTATTAATGTCATTCTCTAGAAATCTAATCTGTTCTTAATTGGTTGGTGTTAAGATAGCCGAACACGAAGCAATACTTCATCAAGGTAATAAAATGAAATAAAGAAAATTGGTGGTAAAGATAGTGTCTTTAAATATATCTTGTGGAAATCACCAAGTCTTTTTCTTTATTTCATTATGTCTTTCCACGAAGTACGGCCAGATAGAGTTGATTTTATTAATCGAGGTATATTTTAACCCCGTTTCCTCGATCGGAGTTTAATTAATTGGTCGATATTATTCGAGTAAAGCGTGCTCATCTCGTGTAATTCTTGTTTCTCTTGTTGTCGCAAATGAAAGTTTCTTCTCCATTTATACCTACGATTCCAAGAAATTGAAACTACTGTGGAATTGACTCCGGTTTTGACAATCCTCTATTTCTAAGCAACTTTTTCTTTCTTATCGGTCATCCGCACAATAATACTCACATAGCGGAATTTTTATTTTTCGCTTCGTAGGATCAAATTCTCCGATGTCCGTTGAATTTCTCTCATATGGAATTAGAGAGCACCTTCCCTTCGACACGGTCGCTGAATGTTGCGCCTCCAAGGAAAGTCTGGAGAAAATGTTGGCGAGTGAAACGAGGAATATAGCCCGTTTCTCTCGGTTCCAGAGAACTAGTCAGCGATCTTCGAGGTTTGATAGAAGGCATCGCCACATATAGGGCGGAAAAGACACATTCGGGAAGAATAACTCGTAGTTAAAACGCAAGGGAATTCTTCTTCATTAGCTTCCACGTGCGATCTAAGGATTGGGTCATCTGAAACTATAAATCAGCGATGTTGCGGGTTTCATCGATTTCCAATTGATAAATTTAGTTTTATATCTATATCGTATTGTGCGTTTATTAAAATCTGATCGGTAGAGTCGGAAACGACTGACCAGTGTGTCAGGTGGAGATGGTGATTATAAGATATTTTGATTTTCGAGGAAGGGAAATATATGTTCTGTTAGTAAAGTGGTGTCTGCTAACAATTTACATCATCTCGACAGTTGACTGATGAAAAGAGTGGCTGAGATTCCGAGTTTGAGACTAAATGGTTGAACTCGTTGCGATTGTAAATTGCGATAAAAATTTTATCCGTAAAAATCTTAAGCTTTAAAATCAAATGTTATCATATAGATCGGCGTTTACTCTTATGCCTTGCGAAATACCTTTCGGCTTAGGCAAGGGATGCGTTTGCCTATAATTTAACCTAAAATTCATTCTCCCTTCTTCTAACGATACCCATCCTATGTCCCGGAGTATTTTGGTATTTCTCGATTTTTCGGAGCAATTCTTTTTTACAAGGTGAAATTTTTTGTATATATTGGATACTTATCTACCAATCTGATTGAGAGTTCGTAAATTCTAATGGAAACGATACTTGTATCTCATGAGCCTTTTCACAACTATGCTCCTTTACTTTCGCAATCTACTTGAACATGAGGTATTGATATCTTAGTAGCATTGACACCCTATCGCTTCCCCTGTCAAGAAAATACACCTCAAGTGCAACTTGGAAGCAAGGGCTGTCCGTTCTGTCGCAGATGACCCGTCTTACATACCCCAGACGTCATTTAGAAGGCTTCCATTTGTACGCGCCGCCACCGAAGGCCCGCTTCCGCTCGAAAGCGTTCTCGCGATGAGGTTATCTAATGGACAAATTATATTAACCGCCCGAAAATTGGCATTTGGGGATAATTCCTCGACAGATCGAGTATTTCTACTGATATGTAATGTGCAAGGCGTCATGGATTGGTGCGATGAAGACTAATCCAATTATACAGTTTTCGTTTTGTTTATAGTTCATTGAATATATTCGCTCTACTTACGGCTGTTTTTGTCAGGTATCGGAGATTTTTTAAATGTGTACTTTCCTTTTGTAGACATGAGCGAGAATTAGTTTGTACGCGTATCTTGATGGATTGTGTCTTTCAAAGGTACTGACGAGAATGGTTTAATGCTCTGACATTGAAAAAAATTGACTGGTGTGAGGCAAGTGATATTTTAGTCAGGTCTCAAACTGCCTGTCATGCAATGCAATACTCATTATGATTAAGAGTTTAAGCAAGCCCGGAAAACAGCGTAGACAATGAAAATTAATTTTGGAATCCGAATTTTTTTACCCTAAAAGTTTATCTCTTTTGAGATCTTACGCTGTCTAGATTATTCAAAGAACAAGAAAAATCGCAAAATGTTATTTTCAAATTATCAATAATCGATAACTAGGTAAAGGATTATTCTAAGTTGCGTGTATATTCCTTTTAACTGTGAAATTGAAAGATATGCAGGTTGAGCTAATACAGTGTGTTTTCTGTACATTATAATGATGTTACAACTATGAGGAGCGTTTTCTGTTGGATCAGTAGACGAATGAAGTGTTATGAAGTGACGTAATGTGTGAATATATACATATATATTTTCTCGTTCATTTCAAATTTACAGTGAGGAGATGTGTTTGAAAGTAAATAGAATTATTCCTTTAGGGTTCGGAATTGGATATCTCTTGTTTGCAAACATATTCAACTGTATCTTGAATTAAGGGAAATCAAGGTAAAATCAATTTCCATTATATCTTGTGTTTACGGGTTAGATACGAAGTCACCATTCGTTGTACTCTTCCATTAAAATATTTTCTAATTAAAAAGATTGGATTGTTAGATTTGGATAGGAAATCTGAAGACCGTTCAACCTTCTTTTCATTTTGGGTAGCCAAAGTGACTACTGGTTTTCCATTTTGAGAAACATGGTTAATCATTTTTGCTCCTGGGTGATTCCGTTTATTGTCGATGAATTCTCTCGGTGAAAGAGAACATAGTTTACTATATTTTAAGATTAAGCTCTAATCATCTTTCACGTCGATTTTTCAGGTAAGTTGCCTTTTTATCCGAAAATGGATTAACATTGCGACGTTTTTTGTCAATGGATATAGGTTCAAATGAGTTCATTAATCTATTAAATAACAAAAATTTTGGCATTTTAATCAAATCGATGTTTCTCTTTCAACATAATGAAGATTTGATGTTCATTTCCCAAGGCCTTGGGTTTAAAACGCACACATCAATGTCCAAAGTCTAACGCATTTTCCTTTCCCTTGTTAATGTCTGTTATTTTCAAAGGTATGACGAAATAATTTTCTAAAGTTGCTTGCTTCATCAAACTAAAATGGCGGATCACGGCAGATTAATGTTACTGCTTTAATTCCCTTTGATTTTTAGTGGGGTTTCGCCCACAGTGCAGTGATGATTATCTTTATTCCTGGGGTTACCAGATGTCCCGGTTTAGGCGGGAACTCTTTCCCGCTACCCTCATTTGTCTAGATACATTCTGCTTTCTTGTACTCATGGAAAAAATAGGAATACTGATTTATCGATGACTTCGTGGCCTCGGAGCTACTACTATCTTTCTCCTCTTTAAACATTGAATGTAGAGAGTAAATTGGTGATTAATGTTAGCGGTCAAATGGTTTTGGCGCTTTCCTAAAGGGAAGCTCGCGTGCTTTGTATATATTTCCGTAAGATTAAAATGAACTTACGATTCAATAAGCGGACTCTACTAGCGTACTCCCACATCTTATATTTCAGATTTTACTGCTATGAAATACGGCAAACACTTGTCATTTCATCTGAAGGAAAACAAATAACTAAGCTTTTACTTGGGTAGCTGCGAGAGGGTTGGATGTAATGTTGCAGGTCAAATTCTAGCTTACGTAGCTGTAACAGTGATTCCTTAACCATAACACACCTGCGTCTCTTGAGAATAAATATATACTTAATGCTAGTGGTTTAGAATTAAACCAATGTGAAACTCATTCCAAATTTCCGTAGGTCTCTGCTTTCACATTATGAAATCTACCGGAATTCACCACATAACTACTCTCGAAACGTCCGTTTAATTAACAATCCGGTTTGAAAGAGATACGTCCGCGATGTTTTAATCTTCCTGCATATTGTTGTAATGTTTCAATGAGATCAGTGGTCTATTATTCAGTTATTCAAAACTTTGCATGAGAGAAGCAGAATCTAGTAATTTGGGTTCGATTTAATGGTAGGTCTCCATTATTAAGAATAACGAGAAAATAATACAGCTTTATCACAATATTTTATTCCTCTACCATGGATTCAACTCTTTAGGTCATCATCTATGGTGTGATGATGATATGAAGGGTCGAAACCATGGTCATGGAATGAAATATTGTGATAAAGGTACGTGTTCTTTTTTTCGTTATTCTTTACGAGCGAAGTACAAAATCGAAGTCCGGAAATGCTGGTCGCAGTGTGTGTAAGGAACGAATTGAGTTGGGTGTAAACTGAATCCATCTCAGCACTTCCGTTTAGTGCTTTCTACGCAGCCCTGTTCTACACACATGCTTCCTTGCTCTGTGGGGGCGAGGAACTAAACAGTTCGGCAGAAAGCGCAGCGAGGCGCAGTAGCTTACCGTTGCGAGGAAATTAGAGCGAAAAACTCTCCGCAGTGCTATCGTCATATCTATTGGCAATCGTTCATCATATCTTCATTCGCTAAGTTTGGGAGAAAACGATCCCTCTTTGGGGAAGGAGCTATAGTATTGCTCGAGGGTGGTTTCCCAATGGACGTTCGTTGTCTGTGAAGTATTCAGCCCGGAGGCCGGTTGGAACCTTCATCATTAACTACGATAAACTTTAGAGAGGAAATGAGGCTGACCTGGTAAGATGAAGAGGAAACTTGAGCAAGGCACGATAACCCTGTAGAAAACATTTTCAGAGCAATCAAGGAGAGACCTTTATGAATATCATTATTGAACATCACACATACCTCAGTAGCTTTCATATCACAGCCATGAATAACGCTAACACGAAAGTAAATACAAGATATATTTTTCTCTATTACCAAAAGGCAGATGAAAAATCTTCCATCATCAATAGTAGCAGTTACGAACGTTACGTTTCATGAAGTGGATTTGGTTATCATCGTTTCCTTCCCTCGAAAATAATAATTTTAGTGATAGCGGTGATATTTATGTAAAAAGTTCATAGAGGGGTGATTAAAATACTTAGGCAATTTATGAGGGACTGAATATTTTACGAAAATGATTTCTCAAAAGTTGGATTTTGTTCTTTTTCTTCCGAAGATGATTAAAAGACTGGATTTCTTCTAGAAATACATTTACTTGTAGTATTTAATAGTTTTCTCCTCTTAGAAATATATTTCTTGGAAAGTAACTGGTCAAATTCGTCTCGTCTCATTGAAAAATTGAATTTTTTATCGAAAAATGTTTTAAAGTCATCTAAGCCCCCTCGCCACTGATGAGATTTTTTGTGTTTAAGGAAGCGCATAACTTTTCTGTGCCAAAAAGCTATATTATATTTTAAAATACCGATCCCAGTAAGTTTGAATTTTCTTTTGATTTCGGTAAATTTTAATTGATATTATTACTTGTCTTTGATCATCACTGGAGACAAAAATATAAGTTCCTCGAGGAAAATGAGGAAGAAATTTATTACGGTTTCTCAAACTATTGTCGAAGTAAACTGTAAACTTTCTTTCTTCTTTGCCCTTATCTCATGAAGTTCATCGCGGAATCGAAAGAATCGGCTAATCTCAACGATTCATATCTATAATTCACTGAATTTTTTAGATATATATAATCAAATATCTATGCTCTTTGTTGTATTTAAGTATCAGAATGGAATTATTGTATTGAATTTATTTTAATTTTTTATCTCTTTCTTAAGTGGAATTTTGCATCAATCTACGCGATATATTGTCCCGTTTCTTCTAGGAAGCGTATCGTATGTTTTTGTTACTAACCTTACGGAAGAGTGGTTTAAAATTTTTATCCATCCCCAACCTAGTATTATTTTTGAAAATCAAGAAGTTTTCTCTAATGGACTAAAATTCTGATCTACTCCAGATTATTTGGCTCGGGATCCATTGTTATATATGGACTGAGTAAATGTCCAAAAACATTTCCATAACTGGATTTTTAATAGTGGAGTTTTTCTAAAGAAGAAAATTGTTGGAGCAGGAATTTAACTTCAAAGCGACTGGCCGTCTTCATAGTAGTTTCGCCGTCCTAGAATTTTTCCGCGGGAATGAGCCGTAATTAATCGAGTATTTCATTATCTGGAATCATTCAGGTGTGTAAAATGTCAACAGAAAATACAGCATGATTTCTCGCGGTGAAAGCTTTGACAGTAGCTTCCGAATAATTATCTACTTATTCTTGATTATCAGTGTTTCTCGGTATGATTTGCCCCTTCGGAGTCCATTGTTCTGCGGCTGTAAGATATTTCAGTTTGCGTAGCGTTCATCAAAGCGGCACAACCACGCACTTTCTTCTGGACAAATTGAACTCTTCCACGCACCAGTAGAGATGGATCGAGGGAATCGAGGACGCTCGCGTTTTAGAGCCACTCCTTGGAGTTACTCCGCGATGTCGTTGAGAAAAAAATACTCGAAGGCGATGACTCGAGAAAAGGAGCGCGTAAAATTATGGAGTAAACCGTGTGAATGAGCTTTGGCACGTGTATCCATACGCGGGGTACGTTCTTACGCGGTCGTTGAGCTCTCTGGTGCAGCGGCGTATTCAGGGGGTAGCAAAAGGAGCATTGATTACCTTTGAAAACGTCAGGGACTGATTTACGTCTCCTTTTCAGTTTGAACGATAAGTTATCTGTTTTAGTTCTGTTCTGATAAGCACGTAATAATTCTTTAGACAATTTCTTGTAAAGAAAGACCAATTAAACATGTTTAAGCTGGTGTAAGTCTCCCTTAATGTATCCAGGATATGTATCCTCATAAACAAAGACCACATGCCAACTCCAAGAAGGCTTCCGAATACTAAACGGGTATCATAGGAACTCATTATCATCCTTTTGTTTAGTTTTGTGGGTTATTAGATGCGTCTCGAGGGTCTTGAATGAGATACAGCAAAAATGAAATTTTGGAAGGTTTTTGATGAGTGAGTCTAACGCATCCTTTTCGAAGAATTCTTATTTGAGGGCATAGAACAAGGATGAATCTCATTTACTTCTAGAAGTCACTGTTTGAACATGGTATAGCTTTGAATTTTCATAAATATAAGCCGCCGGGAACATTTAAGAAGCATTTTCTGATCAAATGACATTTGTAACTTTTTCTCTTATCTTTTATTAATATCTATCTTTGCCAGAACCATTGTACAAGAGTCTTGTATTTCATAAGAACAAGTTCCATAATTTTTCATGAAACATAAACTAAACACCTTGTAATTATGAAGTAGCTTACTGTATAAATGATTTGTCTTATTTCATTGATGGGTTACCAAAATGCTCTTCAATTGCTTCTTTTAGTATTAAATTTTTACCTTTGTAAAATATTACAACTATTTCTACAGAGTGAACAAAAGGTTGACTATATAGGATAGTCATACTGTCTTTTTCCTGTTCAAATGTTATTCTTGTATCTCCCATGTTATGGCTCCTAAATTTGCTGTAGTTTACCTGTGTAATTCAAGCAGTGAAATAATTATTTTCATAAATTAATTTTTTTCGTCTGTTTTTTGCAGTTACGGTTCAATGATGAAGCCACAAGGACATTTGTGTACCCATCAGAGTCATCATACATAGATGATTCTCCTTCCTCAACTTCTCCAAGTTCAATGCCAGGATCGAGTTCTATGTCCCCCTTGCTGCAACCTCCCCCTCCTCCATCCACTTCTGCTCCATCTCCAACTCTAGCATCGTCAGCAGGTCAGTTTTCAGCTATAATAATTAAAAATCAATTATAATAAAACAAAATAAATATTAATAATAAAGTGAAATTAAACTCAATGCCATGAATGAATGTGGTCATGGTGGGGAAGTGGTTAGTGTGCCAGCAATCCAACCCCTAGATCCTGGGTTCGAGTCTTGGCTATTCAGATTCTTCTGGTTAGGGAATGGTTTTATGTTTTCATAAATAATAATTATTAAAATGGATGTTGTTGGAGTTTACCTGTTCCCATAAAGGAAGTTATTATTAATATTATTTATGTAATACCATCAAATTGGTTATTGTGGTCATTAACATGGCACTTATCCTGGGATTTTGGGTTCTCGCATTCTCTTACTGCCATTTCAAAGAAATTTATGCAATCAGATTTGGGAAGGAACTCTTAACTGTAAACACGTGTAAATTATTTTCATTTTGATCAGATTCATTTCTTTACTATCACTGTTAATTATGCATTGTCTTACTCTGTAATGCATTAAGTATCAATGTTAATGCTTGTATTGTAGTAAGATTCCATAAAATTTTAGCATATGTTCTTGCAAAACCCTTTTGTGTTTACAACAGTGGTTTCAATTTGAAGATTTTTCATGCCTAGCCAATTTATCTGCAACTGTTTAATTTAACAACATTTTAGTAACCTATATTTTTAGTGCTCATTGTCATTTTAGTTATAATTATTTGTAAAATGTATTCTATTGCCATTTTTTTATAATTAGGCATTGTTTATGAAATTGTGTTTTACAGGAATCACTTATGTGTTGCTTCGTACATGGGTTGGAGATGATGATTCAGTGGTTTAGATTTCACAGATTAGTTATTTTTACCTTAAAATGCTATAGGTAGAGAAATTTGTATTTCCTATTAAACTCAGCTTCTATTTGAGCATTTACTAGACTTTACATTTATTCTTGTTGACTAGTTGTAATGGAGAGAAAAGGAATATGACGAGAACAATACTTATATTTAGTAGTGCTTTATACTTTGAATTTCTTGTAGAGATATCCTAAATTTGTGATACTTTCATAGTATTTACATTTTATAACCCAGTATCCCCATACATCTAACTTAGTGTATTTGAATGAAAAAAATAGCAAAAGCTTATCACCAGTGCTTCAGAAATTCAGCTTAGCTTACTAATTATCTGGAACAATTTTTGCAAACTGTTTGAATATTTCTTGTCAATTCTATGAAGAAGATTACTTCCTTGAGTTAAGTTCCTGATTTAAAATTTTTAAACTTGACAAAAATATGAGTCTTGTTACAAAACTCAAGGTGTTTATATCTGGAAAGTAACATGCATTGTTTGGTAGATGTTGAATTTATTCATTCATAATTTTTCTAATCATATATTTCAGTGATATATGATTAGAAAAATTATGAATGAATAACAAGTGTCAACTTGTAACTGCCATTAATTTATAGTTAATTAGTTTGTTTAAATAAATTCAAAACATCTTAATATTTTATCTAGTTTTAGCATCAACAGTAATGATTCCTTTTAAGTAGTAATAATATAGTTTTCAATCGTAAATTTTATCAAAACTTTTTTCTGAATATATTAGTTATCTTAAATGCACTGATATGAATGCAACATTCATATTGGACCATCCTTCCAAATTTGTGAAAACTGCTTCAGATAGTTCACAAGTCTGCAATTTTCTTTAAATATACCTGACCCTTAACCTTTCTCTTTCTAAAGAGCTTTTGGCATATTTTTTTGAGGTATTCTTGATACTTTCTTTGAGTGTACTATAAAACATGAGCACATGAGGTGCTCAGTACACAATGCCGGATTTTGCTTATTTCTTAAATGCTGCTCTCTTCCTCATGGCCTGAAATATCCCTATTGCTTGGCTCCCTCTAGGCGGTACCTTTTCCAGCTACACCCCTAGTAAGATCCAGATAGGAGAGGATTTCCAATTGGGTATAACAAGGACTGTTCCTCAACCAAGCACCAGCCATGCTTTCAATCAGACAGATGCATCAAAGGAAGATAACACAGAGGAGAAAGAAGAATACCTCAAACCTGCAGAAGAGGGAGTCACATGGAGTGCTGAGACTGCTGCAGATCTCCTCTTCTAAATTTGAGCAGATTCAAGAATGCTGTAGTTGACTGATACATTATCAGTTTCGGAAGCAGTGGTTTTCTGATTAGTGTCACCTTAACCCTTTCCCGCTTAGAAATATTTCATTAAAATGAAAAGTTTTTGAGATATTTATTAACAATGAACAGTAATATTTCCCACATGTATATGTAAATGATTATTATGAGTAAATCCCCCACTCCGCAGTTGAGAACCACTGTGATGCAGTGTCAAAGTTTTTTTAAGCGTTGGAAATTCAGTTGAGCTTCCGTGAAAATAAGATTCCTGTCAAGCTCTCGCATGGAAATGTTTTGTGGTTAATGAAGGTAACTTCAAAGGCCTGATTGGATAAAAAGTCAGGCATATTGCATATTTTACCAAACCGAATCATGTGAGTCTGATTTAATTGAAAGTTTCCTGAAACGTATTGCATTCCCTTAATTTGTATAGCTGAGTTATCTCATGTGGGTGACTTGAAGAGGAAGTCTACAAAACCTTTTTAAGAGACGGTAGTAACAGTGTGCTTCCCTTTTGTCAATGGGATGTTTGATCCAAAAATCATTCCCTTCATAACTTAAGCAATGAAAAACATCTAAATGTAACCAAGTAGGAATTGCGAATTTGCTCTTACGAACAGGAGACTATTTTATGTGACTGGATATCAACTCACTAAGCAGTGTAGAGATGTGTCGTGTATGTATCCATCTCATGTCAGTTTTTACTTAAGTATTAAAATTTTACGGCGTAGTCCAGTTTTGGAGCTATGATACCAATTCCTCATATTGGTTGGTTAAAATAGTTCAGTGACTTTTATCTTTAAATTATAGGTAGCATTTACATTTTCCAGCTAACCTAGAAATATACTTTTCCCATTCCCTGTTAAGTTTACTAAATTCATCGTATCCAATTTATCGGTGCAAAGTTAAATGCTCCCCATATGCAGGCACCAAATATTCCATTTATTCATCGATTGATTCCTACATTGCATTTATGTTTTTAAAATGTTTGCATTACTTATGAGAGATGTTTATATATTTTCAAATGAATTTTAAATTTATACCTGTATTTTTTTTTTTTGATGGATGGAAGTGAATTTAAGGAGTTTTTCATTGAATAATGTGCTCTTTAAATAATGCTACGAAGAGAGCTTAACCTTGATGCGAATTAATCTTGGGGAATAAAAATTAGTCAAACGTGAAACAGAAGGGTGCACTATAGCCTTAAATATATTGATACTTTTGTATAAGTGTTCATATCAAACCATTCCATTTATGGGAACAGTCATGTGAGTGTCTTGTATGTTTTATTGAGGACATTGTGATAAGTAAGTTGCCCATTTAAATTATATAAATAGTCATATTTAAACATGAAGATAACAGACAGTTGAAAGAACATGAGGAAAATGGATCAGGTGTCACATTTGTCATTAACTAGATGTTTTTTAAACTAATTGCCTTTTTCTAATACTGGCATTTATGCAATAGACAGACCAATGATAAATGATAGTTATTGCATTGACCAATCATACGATACTTCCTGAATTGCAATTTATCACTTTTTTAAAGTGTGATTTTTACCATTTACATGTTAGTTTCTTCAGGTATGTTATTGTTGAAGTGATTGAATCGATTTGTGCAGCCAGAAAAAAATGTCTGCTAACCGTGGCTTGTGCATTTGTAACTTTGAGGATCTCAAGAGCATAATTGAAATGCATTCCTCTTTCCATAAAGTAGTTTGTATTTGTAAATGTTTATGGAGGAAAATTTCTGTCAGACAGAATATGGTCAGCATATTGTGTGATATTGTATCCTTAATTCATTTGTAAATTTTCTTGTTAAACTACTTTTGTTTTTGTTAAATTGGTGTGAACTATCTCAGAGATTTGCAAAATTGTAATTGCTACGTTAAATCAAGGTGATAACTATTGATTGCTGTAATTATCGTATTATTCCTCCCAATCAATTTTATTATTTCTTGATTCTGTTGGCTTGTGATGTGTGCTATTCATTCTCAGAACTTGTGTTAAAATGGATTTATCAAGGATGTAAATTTTTAATTTTTTTGTAAATCTTGTACATATTTATATTGATTATTATACACCACTTAATTAATTTTCCGTTTTATTTTCAATCAGGAGATTTTGGTATGCTCTGCTGTGATCCCTCTGAAAACAGAAATGATTTTATCAAATGATTATACAGTAGACTTTAGATAACAATATAACAGACACAAGATATAGTCCTAATATGTTGTCAAACGATAATAGCTTTAAATCGAGTGGCATGGTGCAAAGTGAGTATACATACTAGATTCAACAGGAAGGATGGTAAGCAAGACAACTTGGTGAAAATGAATTCTGTTCAACTTCCAGTGTGGCCTACTGTATTGTTAACTTAATAAAATTGTATTATGTATTCATAAATGTTTGGATTGACTGAACAAACATTCTGCCTATAGAAGATCGAGTATTGAACATACTTAGCTAAATATTCCTTACTAAGATTTTTCCTTAGAAAAAGCAGTAATTTCATTTGTTTATTTGTAGCTTGTAATGAATAGAAAATAATTCTGAACCTCCGTTTTTGAACTTCCAGACTTAAGGAAATCTGAAATGATTCCCTCAAAAATTATGAAATTTAATACATTTAAACTAATTTTCTGATTAAAGGTTATCTCATATTTTTCCTTGATATTTTAAATAGTCAAATTTAATACACGTGAAGTGAAACATATTTCATAATTTCTCTCTCAATGATAGGGTGAACAAAAATTGTAGCATATCAACACTTGAATGTCTTTTGGCACCAACTTGATGTCATGCACTAATGGACTTCAAATTTTTGTGGCTATTTTGACCTCCAAGTAGTGTCTATTCATTGTGAATTTTACACAATGTTAATTTAATCCTGGAATCCTAAGCCAGGTTATGGAATTGAAAAACTTTAATGCTTTAAACTGAAAATAAGTCTATTAACTACTAATTATTATAATAACTGGTTATTCATTAGCTTTATAACTGTTACCTTCACAACTAATACTAATATTGTTAATAAACCTCTGTAACATTGTTATAACTGCCTCCTTGTATCCTTTATTAAAAAATTCTTCTAGTTTCACTAGTCAAAAGGGACAATTAAAAAGAAACATCAGTGCTCACAAAAATAAAATGCTTTTTTAACCCAATCACTGCAAATAACTTGCTAAGCTTCATCATTACATCCTAAGTATTGAAATGACTCAGCAAATATGTTAATGGGAAAAAGTGTGAGAATAAACTACTTTCAAGTTTTACAGGTTTTCATTACCTTTATTTCTTAAATATTAATAATTTGCTAAATATTCAGTAAACATGCTATATTGTTGTAACAGAATTATTTAATGAATACATAGTAAATAACTCTTGCATGATAACCTTAGAAATTGCATATTCACTGACAATATAATAAATATTTTATGTTTTATAGCCCAATCAGTTACAAGAAAAAAGATGATGATAGGATAGGAATAGTTTATTAAAAAATTTATTATTTCAGGAGTAATATGAGAAATCAACTAACCTGATAAAGGTTTGAATAGTGTATAAAACTCCTGCCAAACTGCAAGAAGCAGCCAATAGGCGTGTAGATCTCAGCCCAAAAATTATTCAAAACATCCATTGGGTATGGATAGCCATTTAATAATTATTAATCATTCAAATTCTAGAATGAAAAGATTCCTAAGCTTTTTAATCTGGCCATGATGTAATTGCTGTCAAAGAGAATATTCAGGTATTACAATTATAAAAACTAGCTGAACTGAATTACACATATTTGGCTTTAATTTGAACAAAGTATGTCTCAGCAGAGACATACCTGATTCTTCCATAATGAAAGATAAACTTAAACCATGTGAGTAAACAAATTGTGAATAAAAATTTTAGGTAAAATCTTCAATTTTTTTAATGCAGAATGCAACTGAGTGATTAATAATTAAAAATAAAACTAATTTCATACGCTTAACAAATTTGAAATCAATTTGACAACCATTTCATTAACAATACCACCAATTAATTCTTCACCAATGATACATTAATCAAATGCTCCCAAACATTTCTCCACCTCTCTTTTCTCAAGATTCTTAACTTCTCACTTCCCAGGTAATCTCTTTTATAATTATTTACTTCCCAATGTCCCAACAAAGATCCAATTACACGACAATTACCTTAGAGCAGAATACTATTTTGTCAACCTCTCCACCACCATGGCTGCCGAAAGGAAACAAAGGTAAGTTATTTCAGCAAGGAAGAACAGTATTCCATTTTCATCCTGCCATTCCTAATGAACACAGTTCATCATTATTTGAATTCCTGCTGGAAGGTCTTACTACTTAAATATAGTGATAGGTTACATCATGAAGACTATGATGGTGCACTTTATTTTCTTCAAAACTGCATCTCTTTCACATAAAATTTGTTTATTAGTCTATTTAGCTCTACCTCATAATTAGTTATGGTCTAATGGGAAATATTCATATGTTTGAGGTGAACTAACATATAAAAAATTCATACCAATCAATAATTTGTTGCACTTACTTGGAATGAACTTTATTCAGTATGACTCTATGGGAAGTTAACGTTCCCTAGAAGAAAATATTCTCTATAATTTTCAGTATGAGTGCAGCATCTAAAGGACGTAATTTCTTCTCAACATAAAATTGATGAAAAATACTTTATCATTTTGACATTGCCACCACAATGGTGGAGTGTTAGTGTTCCAACCCCAAGGTCCTGAGTTTGAGTCCCAGCTAGTCAGATTTTTCTTGTTAGGGAATGGTTGTGTTTGTAAACAATAAGAATTGTAAAAAATGAGTATAATTGAGAGATTCATGTTTCTATTAAAGAGATTAATATTTTTACACCAAAGTCATCCACTTCAGTCTTTGTGGTACTACATTTACTTACCTTTCTGAAGAGCTATAGATTTTACAAGATCCTGCCTTTACTATCAGAATTTTTGTAGGATCCATCCTGGTAATTTTGTTGCTTACCATGTCCTATGGAACCGCCTTGGGAAGATTCTTTCTAAAGTTTCCATCTCTACAAATGACAGGATATTATAAGGAAAATCTTTCACTTGATTGCCAAGTATTTTACTCAAACTCTTCATGGAAATGGAGAACCATCCATTAGAAAAAAACTACATAATTATCTACCAAGAATGACTCTAAAAACAATAATAATGGATCAACTATAAAAAATAATTAAGCACCCAATGAACAACCTAATTAATTAAAACTAAAACTTAAAATGAGCAAGAATCTTAACTGAATGAACTTCAGTAATAAGCAAATTAAATCTACAACAAAGTAACATAAAAATTACAAAGTAACCTAACTCATTACCTCATTTGTACATACTTAACTGAAGATAAAATGAAAGAAAGAATGAGAAAATACTTGACTATAGTAAATACCTCAATACCTAAATAAAAGACAAACTCAAGGATAATTGTGAAAAAAAGTGACATGACTTGGGCTGAAACCTAGGTTTCCTACTTTCCAGGCAAGTATTCCAACCATCAAACTACCATGTCACATTGTTTAGTGGTTAGAATACCTGCCTTTGAAGTGGTAGACATGGGTTCAAGTCATAGTCAAGTTGCTAATTTTCACATCTATTTATCCTTGGGTTTTAAGGCACACACATCTATGTGCAAAGTCAAACACCTTTCCCTTCCCCTAAAAAGACTAACTGCAAAAAAGAGATAACTTACTATACACAATACCTAATAGAACTAACAAAACCTGCCAATCAAATATCTTAGAAACACCATAAATGCAATAGAAAAGAGGTTTATCATCATTTAGCAAAGCATGTGGTAGCTTGAGGCAGAGCTGACAGAAATGAGTAATAAACAAGGAAGTTGAACCTCCTCCTTTCTTTCACGCCCCTATTTTACATGGAAAAGAATCCACAAGAACTATCCATAAGGAAGGTTATAAGAAATGAATAAATTAAAATGACAAACAATTATTAAAAGCTAAAAAGATTGGCAGAGAGAAGGAATTTCTGGAAAATAACACAGAAATTAAGTCATATTTTTAACTTGAACACAAGCCGACTGAAGAAACATAAGAAGGTATTGCCTAAAGCCTATTTTAAGTATTCAAGTATTTAATGGTTGAGAATTTCATTCTGAATGAAATACTTGTAGAAACTTGCTTTAAGCTTATCAGCCACCCCACTGGATGCAGGATTGATAATAACATTAAATTATGCCACCAAATATATGATTAAGAAATACGTCTCATTCTCTTATAGAGTAGAAAGATAAGATGCTGGGATTATCCCTATCATAAGTTTTTACTGATCCAAAAAAACTATAGTTATCACTAAACCTTGAATTTTTTCAGGACTTGTTGATAACCTTGCATAAAAGATTCAGGTAGAAGATTGAGCTTTTTCATACGAACTTTATAAATGAAATTTGTTTAAGATTGCTTATATTATAAATTAATTATCATTATTTTTTTGCAAAATAACAATAAAATAGCTCACAGTTCTTTATCTTTCCAAAGATAAATAAAACATCACATCCAGTCCATAGCAAGGAAAATGCTATTCACCTATGCTTAATTCTTGAGGAGAATATAGTCTTCAATACTCATTATCTTATGATAGCTCAATGAGAGATACATAGATTCATACATGCTAACCTCTTAGAAAAGAATGTAAAACTAGACAAGACCATATTCAGCTTATTTGAAGTTAATACAACTGCTGATACAAGCGTAACAATAACTCATTTCACATGGACATTAATAAAATATTCTTTTTTTCTTGCAACCATTGGTGACTTCTTCATTTTAGACTCAGTAAACTGTTAATACTGATTATGTTACCATACTGTAGGTAATAGGAATGTCGGACTGTAATAACATAATATATTGAAAAGGAATTCTTCACGGGTTATCATCCGGGTAAGTTCGTGGTTATTCGTAGTTACCAGCCTACGGGTATAAATACTGGACCACTCAAAATACTCGGCATTCCTTGAAAATGGCATCAGTGGTCGATGCCGAAACGTCGGTGAATAACCACAAACTTACCCGGATAATAACCCGTGAAGAATTCCTTTTCATTATTCACCTGGAAAGCAGCAAATCTTATTACATAATATATTGTTTTATGCATTGCTTTCTTTTTAGGTTATAAAAATTGTCTCCCTTCCAACTCATGACTGGACTGAATCAGCTCAGTGTTAATGATTTTGAAATAAAATTTGAAATAAGCAAAATAAAATTAGTACTTTGCTGAAAGTTTTCCATCTCACATAGGACAGAATTTCTTTAGTTGCTAATATCTCAATATATAACCTTTCTTCATTTAAATAAAAGGGCCGTTTTTTAATTTAATATGCTAACATTGTGATTATGTAAATCACCAGACCCAAAGTTTCAAAGCAGGCTTCAAGAGCAAATTAAATTACTTATTGACATAATCGGAGACCTAATCATCAAAGTTTTTGCAGAATCCTAACAGAGGGACATACCTCATTTCACCATTATTCCAATAAACTACAGAATTAAGACACATTAATTGACAATTCTTGCTATTTTCAGCTCAGTGGCTAACTCGAGGAAGCATTTTTAATAATGATTAATGAACTTTGCCAAATGATACAAATCTTGCATAAAATCTTTGCTGGATTTCCACAACCTTCATCATCAGAACATAAACAACCCCAATGGTAGAGTAAGCCATCAGAATGGAGGTCAAAACATATTTAACCTGGTGGTAATCCCACCAAGATTATACACATTAAATGTACTGGGAAAGGTTAAAAGCTTTACTGTCTGCCGTATTTTCAAAATATTCATAATAACTTAACATCAGCATCATTATCAATTAATGTGTGATATCAACATTATAGTAAGGAAATGGTATACACCTTCTTATTAATTTCAAAACTTTAACTACTTAGTTATCAGTGCTTTTTAAGATTCAGGATTGTGGTAACTTTGAATTAACCCAATTCGTAAGTTCTAACAACTCCTCCTTGGATAATTCATGCATGACATTTTTCTTGACAGAAAATGATCCTTCAACTCCCAGTTTTTTTAAATTTTGGAAGGTGTCCATTCCCCATTCTGATGGTACCAAAGAATCAGCATCTCCATGCATAAATGTTAGTGGTGGATATTTTCTCTCGCTGTTTTTCTTCATTGACTGAAATTAAATGAAATGAGCAAAATGTATTCTAAAATTATCACATAAATGCAACAATGTTAACAACTTTCCCAATACCTCATAAACTACAGATGACTCATTCAGGAAAGATGAAATTGCAAAACATCCAGCAACTTCAGGTAATATTCTATAAGCCAAATGCATAGCCATCGCACCACCCATTGAGAATCCACCTAGAATATGTTTTGTAATCTTTAATATGCTGAAATGACAAGCCAAGGACAGAAAAGGTAAGCATTAAACCATAGCTGTAGTACTTTTGTTACCCTGGGCAAGGCACCTTTGGGTACCAAAAGGTAACTTAATATACCATAAGCCTACAGTTTTAAAAGGGTATTAAAAGAAAAACTGAATTTCTTAGACTTACTCCTATTAACCCTTTTAAGGGATAAGGGTGGAGTTTAAACTTTGAGTTTCTTTGGCAATCTCTAGTTTGTTCTCATAACATTAATACGTGCTTTAGCAGAACAAATTATTTCCTCTTCCTGTATGTTAAATACAGCATGTTTCAATTCAACAATTTATAATTGGCATTTTCTAGTGTACCCGATATGAGAAAATCATTGAGTGTTTGATTTTGATACATTATGATTTACATTCTCTGCCCCTTTTGAGTTTGCACTCCGGGCACATGCCTGTTTCCTCTCCTTTACTGTAGACATCTGTTTGGAAAGAAGGAAGGTAATTGGTATGGTATGAACAGGTGTGCACCCAGATTAAGCCAGGGGGTTTACGCCCCCCTCCAAAATTTCTACAAGTATTTATTCTGAACAAAATTCTCAAAGGCCTTATCAATAAATATTTAGCGTCTTAAAATATTTCTTTATCAGCAATATTTTTTTGTGAAGAGAATCAATTAGTTTGCTTTACAATGTAAATGGGTGATATTTGGTTAAAATATATTGTCCATGACCAGTACTGAATGGTTACTCAAGTTCAGCCCCCCAAGCAAAAATTCTCGATGCCCTTCTGGATATAAGTGAAGGAGAAAAACAGACTGGATAGGATAAAATCCAAAAATGGGAGTACATGAGAAGGTCAACGGCAACTCGAAAAATAAGTTTGCTAAGAGAAATAAGCAATTGAAAGAGCTAGCTCAGAACGTTATAGCTATAACGTTCTGATGATGCAGAAAAATGGATGGATATAAGAAAAAGCAACAGGTACTTGAAGAATAAACCCTCTTGAAGATACCTATAATAATACGGTCCATGGGTATCCCGTCTTCGACTTCTTTTTGTATCAAATGTTTCAGGGCTTCTCCTGAGGAATTTATACTCTCAACGCATTCCGGAACTTCAGGACATATATCTTGGCGATCAAACCATACATTACTCAGCTGAAAATGGAAATTTAAAGTTACTAATTCGTATTTTGATAGACCTTATCCCTTATCAATCGATGTAATCATACTCAAAAACAATTATCACCACCTAGAAGATGTATGCTTAATGAACTCACCGAACCTCCCATGGGTGTGTAAGGCAACACTGGTGCAGTGGGAAATAATAATCGCAAGTGAGGGAATTGCATTTCTTTTCCCAGCAGCTGATGTATCCACATTCTAACTCCATTGCCAGTATCTCCTGAAGCCAGAGATGTTCGAAAATAGTTTATACTTAATTTAAAAAAAAGGAACATCCGAATTAGAATACTGACCAGATCCATGGAGAAATATCACCGAACCAGATGGATTTGCATTTACTTGCTTGGAGATAACAATTCTCCCGAGGTTCATTTTTTGCGTTTCCAGTAGCTGTTAGAACTAATATATCAATTCGGCCGCCGCAGATAAGGAGTTCAGTAACATTATCACGAGGACTCCAATAGTATAGTATATGACAATACAAAGCAGTTTATTATATTCTGATAGCCATGGGTAAAGAGATGAGTTTTTGCTTTGGTTTTTCGATAAGTTTAAGTGAAAACAATTCTTATTGGCACCCTTGAACCATGATTTGTATTTTTCATTATAGTTGAAGATATCTTCATCAGATGGCAGACAAGTACATAGATAAAAAGAGCGCAATTTCCAATTTCCTAAGTGATGTGTGGCGTTGGTACCGTTTGTTCCAAACGTACTAGTTTTTTCCGTGCAGTATCGGTTAAAAATAATATACTCTTGGGACGATGAGAATGAAATTATTTGGGTAAATCTATCAAATATTTACCATTATTTGTTATATTATAGTTATATCTAAAGGAAAACTTAAATTTTAATTTGAAATTTCCACTTCGTTTGTACCACCAATAACGAATGATAGTTTAACTACGAATTGGGTTTTCGGGACAGAATTAGGAACCAAGGAAAAGAAATTTTCCCTCTCTAATTCCATTCCCTCAACTTCCTCCCTCTCATTTTCTTGCCCACCCTCTCCACGACCCGTCCTCCTATACTGAATTCGCCGGAATGCAACATTTCTGGATATAATTTATACTAGTGACATCTCTCTTTCCTTTCCCCTCCACATAAGGCCGCGTCGTCAAGCATTAAAAGTAAACAAGATTTTGAACCGCGAGCCGAATTTCCAGCACCTTCCAACTCATCATTTTTCAAAGACCCTCCCATGTTTTTACTATGAACCAAGCTTATTCATTCAGCAGTGGATAGATTATCATATTCTTTTATGTGATGTTTTCCTAATTTTTTGTAGTCAGAAAGCATTTCTTTTATGTTAATCTTAGTTTAAATCTATTAAGGTTGAATAATATTTAAACAAGATCAATAAGAAGTTAGTAGTGGAAATATTTTGAATGTCCTAAATCAGTACAAAAAAGTGGTAGCCATCTTACTAAGTGAATTTATGACTAGATAATTAGAAATGGTATTCATACTCCATATTTTTTAATATAAGTTGAGACTTCTTAATTAGATCAGATTTAATGTTTTAATGTCATTATGCGTTTGAGGCAAAGTAGTTCAAACTTTTTTCTTGTGAATAATCTGGTAGCAAGAAGTTACTTTACTAAGTGAGTAAGCAAGTAATTTACTTGTGAATAGCAAGAAGCTGTCAAATAATGATTATAATCTTTAACAGTTCATACTTGTTTGGTTCTATACTCAGTACCATTGAAAATAATTGAAATAGGTCAGGGGAAATAGTGGATACAGGGGTTTACAGCAACAAGACTTGCATAGATTACAAGGCAATGCATAGGTTGACAAACATTTTGGCTTGTGGGCCACATTTTACACACTTACTTTATTTGGCTGCAGGATTCTGAAATTACTTTTTCGGCCAAAAAAAAAACTGTAAGTATCAATAATTCAACTGTTTTGCAGGCCTAATAGAATTCTCAAATGAGCCAGAGTTAGTACACCTATATAGTATACAGCAGGTATCTCAAACTTTTCTTCTGATGGAACAATTTATGAATTTTAGTTATCAGCTAGATTATATTTATGTCCGTAAATATTAGTAATAATTAATTGATGGAAGTGCCAAGGGCCTAACAGCACAACCTTCTCAGAAATAGTAGAGCCCCTGGTTTCCTAACATGCTTTAACTTCATCCAGCATTGAAAATTGATCAACAGAGACTTAACAATCTTCATAAGTTTTTGTGGAACACTGGTAAGCCACGGAACATAATTTGAAAAACCTTTATAGACTATATTAATTACTTTCACTTGGGATATACGGTGGAACATGTTATGAATTTTGCACTAGGGCCCACATTAGCTCTCAACACCCCAGAATTCTGGTTATGTAAATTTGCCTTTGTCATCAAGAGAATTAGCATGGTTTAAATTCATTAGAATGTTTAGTTTATTTTATTCTCATATCTATCATAGCATTATTTCAGTCAAAAGTCATAATTTGTTTCTAATTTAATTTGGAACATGGGAAGGCCACTATAATTAATAAAATACTTGCATAGACAGCCTATCAAATTGATTTTATGGGAAGGCCATTTTGATATCCTGGTAATGATTATGGAATTCACTGTTGCTAAGAACCTACCATTTATTTTGAAGATATGGACATGATTAACTGAAAATAATTTACATTCGGAAAGTGCTTGGGGAGGCCTACATGGGACGTTGGATTGAATTGGTTGACACCCCACATTCAACCTACTTTTACCTCAAAAACATGCATCAGGTACAATTATAACGATACATCTTGAACTTATTACTACAGTCATTACCACTCATATATACATATAATAATCTTATACAGAAGTTTAAAAAGGGATTTACTACTTTAGATTGATTTAAACTCAAAGAGGATTTATCCCTGTAGATACAAAATTGCAGTAAAATGTACTCATAATTCTTTTAGCAAGTGCTAACATGAAAACTTTGTAAATGAAACTCTTCACAAAATATCTCCACTATAATCCGTAAAATTTATTCCTAAATATATATTGACGAACAAAGAATTATCATCTTCACGGAAGATATTTAACCACATAATCGTTGTTCAACTGCCATTGTTCAATGTAATAATCTTATAAACACAACTTTGTAATCACTTATAAATAGAGGTGTAGTATTCTTCCTCTAAATCATAAAGATCAGCTGCCATATCGTCTCGAAGGGTCATAAGTTTTTGATCACATTCTTGCTGTTTTGTACGAAAAAGTTTTGAGTTTTGAGCTATAGCTTCGTTGACCGAGGGAAAATCATTCAAAATCAAATATTGTTTGATGTCAGAAACAAGCTTCATAAGAGATTCCCCGGCTCTGACCTGAAAGAAGATATTGTGAATAGTAAATAACGGCTATAAATTCAGGAATACATCTGTTAACATGTATGTTATAGCTAGCCTAGTTGAGTGTGATAGTTTCATATCAATACGTTTCTTCTAATCATTACTTACGATATTTGCTGCTCTAACATGCATTTCAAAATGATCCTTTTCACACTGGGTAATCCTCGTTAACTGAGTGTCAGAGTCTCCTTTCGCAAGTTTGACAATCTCTGAAAAATGAAGTATTTCATGACGGTATATTTAAGTATAATTAATGTAAGTATACAATCAGATTATATGATTAAGAATACAAATTAATGAGCTCTTACATCACGACTAATTTAAAACTACTTACTACAGTTTTCAATCACCTCTCCAATTCTTATTATGCAAACATATCTATGCAAGAAGAAATTGAAAGAGAAAAAGTCTGCCGCAGCCGGGAATCGACTTTCCGGGCGGGTGCTCTGTCCTTTAAGCTACCAAGACAGAACGATCCCTCCTTCAATTTCGTGGGCTATGATGGGACTCGGTGTACTTTCCCCCCCGGAAAGTGGGAGACCCGGGTTCGATTCCCGGCTGCGGCAGACTTTTTCTCTTTCAATTTCTTCTTCTAAATTCAAAGCATGTGATCCATGCACATCTCATCGCTTTTCTATATCTATGCAAACATACCTTCTCGGATATGCTTTAAAAATGTTAAGAAGCAATAATACTTTAAATTCTTGCCTAATACGCTGGAAAACGATTTTTTTGTACTTAGAATGGATACTAAAACATTATGAATACTACCTTCGAAATTTTCCAGCATTGACTTCACATCGTCTTTCAATCTTGTAGTATAGGATTTCAAGAGAGCCTCCTTACTCTGAGGAAGACTTCGCTGATGAGTCATTTAATCCGTAGCTCGAAGCAAGCCTACTGAATATGTACACTAAATTTAATACGATTTTCAGTTTCTACTCAAAATTGTTTTGGGATCACTTGTATAGTCACAGAATACAAAGGATACAAAGTATCAAATGTAAACAATCGCATGAAACAACTGAAGGTTGCCCTACGTACCTATCGACATATATCGATAGTTACACGGAAGAGGTAGTTGCGATTGTAACTCGATCTCGATCACTTCGATCGCGCAACTTCCTTTGCCAGGCCACGTTCATCGTGGTGAATTCCGGTGAAGTCTAGGAAGTTTCACCGTGAAATATTTTAGGCATCCTTAGTTAGAAATAATAGGAAAATGGTTCAAAAGAAGGTAAAGCTATCTCAGTCAACATTATAGTGTATATTGAATCGATTAATTTTTGTACTGACGTTAACTATTAAGTTTTTAAGTATGAACATGTGTCAACAAGCCATTGGTAATAGAAGTTTTTATCTCACTAAATAATTATTTTCTCAGCCTAAGAAGAAGGGGAAGAAGGTAGCAGCAGCACCCCTTGCTGTAAAGAAACCAGAACATAAAAAAGTTGTTAATCCTCTTTTCGAGAAGAGGCCGCGAAACTTTGCCATCGGTAAGTGACGGTCATGCGTGCCATCTTATGCTAGCAGTTAAGGTGTTATCGTTAACTTAATAATTAATCTGTTCAATGATGACCGTATTTGCTATCAGAGAATATCTGATGAAAATCTATCTACCACTAAAATTTCTGATGTGCTGCGGATAGTATAAATTTATTCCTGATTGATTCCTAATTTCCACTAAAGAAGTTATTTTTGTATTTTAGGTCAGGATATTCAACCTAAGCGTGATTTGAGCAGATTTGTGCGATGGCCAAAATATATTCGTATCCAAAGGCAAAAGGCTGTCTTGCAGAGGAGACTTAAGGTACCCCCGGCCATCAACCAATTCAGCCAGACTCTCGATAAGCAGACAGGTATGCATTGTGCTATTCTTATAACCTATTATAGCAACTGCTACGAAGGTGATGATGTATTTGCTATCAGAGAGTATCATGATGAAAACTCTCCTACCACCAAACTACTTACTCTGATTCGTAGCCTGTCTTCTTGATAATTTCTTGTCGGTAATGGTTGTATTGTATCGCAATTGATGATACAATTTTCCTTCTTTTCTATGGCGTTTTTCTTTGGAAACATCCGTTTTTTTAATTGAATTGGTTGATTTTCATGTCTGACACGTTGGGCGTTTAAAAAAACTCTCGAGCGTCCCCTTGTGATATAGCACCAGTTAGCTTATTTTTAAAATCTGTCCCACGCTTACATTATTAGTGGTCATTGAGTAATCAAACATCATTGAGTTTCTGTTTCTTACTCTGATTGATAGTATGTTTTCTTGGACGTTTTCAGCTAAACAGCTTTTCCGCATTCTTGAGAAGTACCGACCTGAAACAGCAATTGCGAAAAAGTTACGTCTTCGGGCGAAGGCAGAAGAAAGAATAGCCGCTGAGAAAAAGAAGGGCCCTGCTCCTCCGGTCGCTCCTACAAGACGACCAAACACTGTCCGAATGGGAACTAACACCGTTGTCAAGCTTGTTGAACAGAAGAAAGCTCAGGTTGTGGTGATAGCCCATGATGTGGACCCGATTGAGGTGTGTTGAACATTTTTTGTAGGTTTTATACCCCTCATCTTAAAAGACGCAGTAAATTTAGGTTCAGAAAACAATCTTTGAACTAGATACCTTCTTGTTTGTGGTGTTAACTCGCACGATTTCTGACCCATGGAAAATATGGGTGTTCTGTAAGTGAATTACCTATTTGAACGGGAATTTTGCGTTTTCATACTCGTGTATTTCTCATCAGAAAGGGGGTTGCAGATGACCGGGAATATCTCAATATTTCGTTACGTAACGTAAAAAGAATTTTTTGATTTAACAATGATGCTAGAATTTCTTCAACTGATGCTACTTAATTGTAGCAGTTTGATGTAATTGACATCTGAGTTCATGTTACAAATTTTCTGAAGTCTTTGGTTTATTATTGCTGGTTTTATATCTAACATTATTATTCCAGTTGGTGCTCTTCCTTCCTGCATTGTGCCGGAAGATGGGAGTTCCTTATTGCATTGTTAAAGGAAAGGCAAGGTTAGGTCGGCTTGTAAGAAGAAAGACGTGCACATGTGTTGCATTGACGCAGGTAATGCATAATTATCCTTTAGTTTGTCTTGAAGTATTTTAAGCCTTCCTACATATACGCCCAACACTTGTTTTTATTGAAAATAAACCATTAGTACTAGTAAAGTGAAAGTTTTCTATCTACATGTCTCATTTTGTTGGGTTTTGACTTAGTAGGAAGGGTTAAAATGACAGTTAACCTCCAACTATAATTTATATGATGAGAGAAATATAGAGCCAATCCTATGAATTCTGTGATATATTTATTCAGTCTGATGCTGCTGATTATACAGTAAAGCTCAGTTGTTTCATTTTTATGCTGAATTGTATGTCATTATGGTTGCAGGTTGATGCCAAGGACAAAGCTGACCTGACAAAGGTGGTTGAAGCTATCAAAACTAATTACAATGACAGGTATGAAGAAATTAAGCGTCATTGGGGAGGCGGTCTTCTTGGTTCAAAGTCTGCTGCAAGAATTAGTAAATTGGAGAAGGCTAAAGCCAAGGAGTTGGCCCAGAAAGCAGGCTAATCTAATCGTGTACTTGAATTTAATAAATGTCTTTGGAGAGATCTTGTATTTTTTTACCTAAGAACTCCTATACAATGGTACTCAAACATACATGAGTGCAAAATAAGTTATTTGGTATGGAATAGAACTTAAAGGTTCAAAGAAATTGTGAAGTTTTTGATGAAATTTCTGTAATTTTGAATTTATTCTCAGGCTATCTTATTTTTAATTTGTCCTTACAGTTTGATAGGTCTTGCAGAGATCATTGGTAATCATCCATAGAAGTCATAATTACTTAATTTGAACATCATTGGTTTCTTCTTAAATTTTAGGAATGACTTTCTAGGAAAGTTGCTCTTGATATTTCATAGGAGAATGACACGAAATGGACCAGAAAACTGGAATAATAGTGCTGGTCTCAAAAATAGCAAACCCCAGAAGATGCACAGACTATAAGCCAATAACGAAAGAGAAAATTCTGGTTCAAATGATTAAGGCAAGGCTACATTCTGTATCACAAGATAAACTGGAAAAAGAGAACTATACCATCTCTAAAGATGAGAATATTGTAGATATTATAACGTTAATCAGGGACAAAGTTATAGGAAAAAGAATGCAGAGAGAGATGTATAAATATCCATAAATCCATAAAATATATCACATAGGTACTAGAAAAATATGGGTTTCTGATAAAAATAATTCAGCTGATCAAAGAATTCAACTCTGATTTAAAAGAAAACGGCAGGATATTAAGATAAAACAATGCATTAGACAGGGATGTCCTCTCTCCATGCTAATGTTTACAATTGGGATGGATCTGTTAATTAAAAGGCTGAAAGAGAAGGTGAGAGGAGTAATAGTGGAAGAGAACATACTATTATTGATTTTCTCAAACCCACATGTGATGGACAACTCAGAAATGTTCAGCGGATTCCAGGAAATAAGTGGTCTGACTGCCAACGGAAGGAAAATCCATGTACTGCTCCTTGGAGGTAAAAATGTTAGCAAAAGTGAGAGGGGATTACTCTGTGAAGAGCTAAAAATATTAGGAATCAAATGGAGAAATATGCTAAAGGAGACCATAAAGCTAAACTGGAGGGAGAATATAAATAGCCTTAGGAATTTTTACCTGCAGGAGAGGCAAAGAAATTCTAATTGAAAAGGTCACCATCATAAATGACATAGCACTAGTGAAATGCTGGTATACTGTGCAAGTACTACTGAAACAAATGGAATGCCTTACAAAAGTCATCACCAGAAAATACTTGTGGGCTACTTACATGTTTAGAACAGCCTTCAAGCGAAATATTTACTTAAAAAATGGAGGGCTAGGATAAGTAGACATAGGAACGAAGGCCAAGGCATTGCTAATCAAGCGATGTATTACAAATTTAAATGGACGACTCAGAGTAAAGATAGATGCAAGAAGGCATTTGATGAGATGGGTGGAAGGGATACCTTCAATCGAGTTGCCAATATTTTCACTATTGGTACAAGCCCTACCGGAAGGGAATCAAGCAATAACAAAGAGTATCCAAAAAAATTTTACAAGAGAAAGTCAATACTCATTTATGTCAATTTATTAGGAAAACACATCAGTGAAGAACATATGTGAACTCTATAAAATTATAAACAACTTGCTACCTAACAATGAGAAATTACTTAAAATTAGAAGATTGGATCACAAAAATGGTACTACAATATGTGGGAGTTGATATAGATTCATAAACTGCAACAATAAGTGGGAAAAGATAAAAAGAATTTATCATGTATTAAAAATCTTAGGAGAGTACATTGAGAATAAAAAAAATTATTGTTATTAGATTTTAAGATGTTCACAAAAAGTAAGCAGGATTGTTTAAAATGGTTAACCTTAAAATATATATCATGGAAGAGAAGGAGAGTGGAAAGATTAAAAAAATAATGTTTCTATAAAACTAGATGAAAACTATGTTCAATGTTGTAAAAATCTTGAACTAATATTATAATTTATTTGTGAAGAAAGCTACTTAAAAAGAATACAATTTGTATGACATCCTATGCAGAAATTAATATGAAGGAAATTAGAAAATTTCTTTAGGACATTTTGCTTAAAATTTATAAAATTCAGCCCTGAACGTAAAATTTCTTGTTTCTTTACCTGTATCCCTACAAGTGCACATTATTATAAATATTATTTGTAAAGAAAGCTACTTACAGAATGTTCTNATTTGATATCACATAATAAACTTTGTAATTATATAACATGATTACACATCTAATACAGGTACTAATATACAAGAATATACAAATCTTCATTTTCCAAAGCCCTCTCTAAAATTGATTATGTATAAAAAATATTTCCTCACGAAAATTTTCAACTTCAGCTCGGCCATAAAATTTTCCAAGAACTGCAGTTACATTTCTGAGAAGTCTTACAATAAACCTGAGAGAAGAGCTTTTTGATAAAATGCACAAACAATTAAATTTAATCATTCACAGCCGGCAAACTCAAATTAAGAAACTGCACTATTAAGTTGACTTAATGCAGCAGGTAAACAAATATAAAATATTTATTTCCATGAATTATCCCATGAGTCATTCTGTTTAGCCATGATGATTCAGAGATAATTTGTTAATGATTCCTAACATAAAATGGGAACTTAATTCTACTTTCATAAAAGCTGAAACATTAAAAGCAATTTTAGACTATAAGATGAGAAAATAGAAAAGAATTAATGGGATACTGATGAAATTAAAGCTTGGTTGGATTATCTTCATCTAACAGGTCTGTCAGAGAGAGGAATTGTCTCTTTTGGCATATTTAGTCTACAATTAATTAATAATTACATGATTTCATGGGCTACCCATAACATAAAATTTATCAATTTGACCAGATTATAATATCCATTAAGGCAATATAAAAGATCACTTTGAGACCCCACCAGGAGATTATTCAAAATGACCCAATTTATATTTATGTTGTTGTTTAAGAAGAAAGCAGAAACTTATTCTAATCATTACGTCATAATTACTCCTGCTACATAAGACATTCATATCATAATGAAAACCTTCTTAAAGAATGGATAGGATTTGCAAATAGTAGACCACAAATGTATTAGCGACTAAATGCTCGAAAGTCCTAATTAATTTAACTAGAGCATTGAAATTAAATAATTTTGTAATAACACCTACTAAACTTCCAAAAGTAATTCTGAATTTGTATTCATCTAGATTATTTCCAAGACTGCCACAATTTCTTTCTAACATGCCATATCTCATCTACATAACCCTCATTCCTTTTATTTCATAAACTTTAATGTTGGATCTTAGACATTAAGTAAAATTTCATAAATTTTCTCTTCAATTATCCTATGTGAAAATAAATATAACTTGTAAATGAAGAATTGGCCAAAAAAAGCAGGCAAATCTTGAAATATGTTTTACCAAACATTGCTAACATGATACAAACTACAGGATTCAGGAATACCTTCTCCTTCAGATAATGACAGTTGTTGCCTCTTTGGATCAAAAAAATTCTTGCCAAGAAAATTAGTAGTGTTCGTATACAATTTACAATTGTGTATAATAACAATTCATTTCTTTTTAGAAGAAATTTATTTACAAAAAATATACAGTTGAATCTCAAAATTTGAAATGCTCCATGAAAATTTTGTGAAAGCAGTTTTTCAATCAAGGCCGAGATTCCCTCTTCGCAGTGGTCTACAGATAGCTACCACATAAAGCTTAATCTAAAATCACCATTTTTAGGGAATTCGTAGAGTTCAAGTTTGGGAGGAGAAAGTTTTCCGTGGGCGTAAGTATCCAAATCCAATAAAAATTTTCTTGGCTTCGTATAAGAAAGATTACAGACTCGTACCTAAAGATGAGGAGGAAGTGTACGCTAAGGAAACAGAAAAATATTTAACATTAATTTTGGGTGTTTAACATCTTATACGCTTCAACACATGTTGAAGCTTCAGTTCAAGTTGAGCAAGCCCATTTCAAATCATAAAATTTCGCTGTAATTTCATTACTTCTCACTATATAACTTTATGTAAAATAAAAAAAATGACTCAATTTCAGGCTTGTGAGGTGGCTTACATTTTGATGCAAATTAAATTTGTGCTTTCCTACTTATTACTGCTTTCTTGTGTACAACTGTTTGGGATAATTTTAATCATACAGATGCTAAAGACAACGTTCACTCTTTGAACAATAAAAATCTGTAGGCTAAGGCTGCAAAATTTCAGGATTTAAACCTTGCTTTGAGGGGCAATTTTTTTCTTCTATTCTAAATTCTCTTCAATAATTTCCTTAGTAAAGGTTATGATATGGAAAGCAGATCAGAGGCTCCTGTTTCTTTAACTTATCAAATATTGTCCTCCCCCAAGTATACCCAATAAATGTCAAGTTATAATATAGTCTAATAAATATCAAGTTATAATATAGTCCAATAAATATCAAGTTATAATAAAAATATAATACAAGTTACAACAAAGAATTAAATATCTTTCTCTTCATCATAAATAATAAGAGTAAGACGAGCATTATTGGGGATCTTGACTGGTTGCATGTAAAACAATAAAGATAAAAATATCAGCTTTTTATGCAAGCAATGAAAGGATTCGTTACACGGATTCCAAAGTTCTACTGATAACAGCAAAGCTCGATCTATATAACCCAAGAGAGGAAATCTCGCCTTAGGATTTCTTTCTGTGAGCCATACAAATCACAAAAAGCTGAAACTAAGACAACTTCAGTGACAATAATCTTTTTTTTAACAATACGAATTTGTGATATAGTTTAATTCCAACTAAAATACCTCAATAATGTAACTTTTACTCACCGATGAATAAATTTAATTTTCCAAATGGCCGCCAAATGCGCAAAACGTACTTCTGATCTTATAGATTCTGCTGGTGGTGGTGGTGCGCATGTTGGTGTCAACCGGTTTCAACGGTGTCAACTTCCATTGCTTCAATTAAGGAACAGGCACCCTTAAGAAATTTTGCAATAATCAGTGCACTGTTTGCTGACGTAAGAAGAAAATGAGTGAAGGACGACAAGGAAGGGGATCTTATGGAAAAAGGAAAGCAAATTATTGGAATGCCGATCAAAGAAAAAGAAAATCTAATTATAATTTAGACGTTGGGCAGAAAGGATTCATATGTACTTGTAATTTTAACGAGAAACAATGTATCAGGGAAGCTTATAATATCTTAAACGAATTTAACGATGTGACTGAGGTGAGTAGGAAGTAATTTTTATGTTTTCGTGTGAAGGAAAAAGATGAAGGTAATTCGTTACATTTCTAAAAGCAGAATGTGTCTGAAACACCAGAGGAGGTTGCTGAGGAAGAAGAGGATGTGGAGGCAGCTCTGGCCAAGGAAGTGAAAGCTCTCCAGGACGAAAATAGTTCGGGGAATAAGTTTAGGAAGTTTCAAGTCGTCGAAACGGGATTGAATAATTGCATTTTCATCAGAACTACAGTATGTAGCAGTATTGCAAATTCTTGACCTAAAGCTTAATACTAATTGTAAGACCGAACAATTTTGTTTCATCTGCAATTTTAGATCCAAGATCCGGTTGGCTTGGTGGTCAAGATAATGGAGGAAGTTAAAACGAAGAAGCAAAGAAAGACTCGGTTTCTTTTAAGAATGTTGCCGGTAGAAGTGACTTGCAAGGTATTGTAGATGGACCATATATTAGAATAATTGTGTTTTAATTTAGACTTATCACATCTCATTCAATCGTAGGCTACCCCCAAGCAAATGGAGGAAGCTTTGAAGCCCCTTATGCAGAAATATTTTTCTTCTGAAGGCAAGACTTTCTCTATAATTTACAGGTAACGTTTACATTTTTTATATTTTGTATCCATCATTGTTGTTGATAGCTTTTATTATTAAAATTTAATTGAGATTATCAACTAAAAGCTACTGCTACATAACAGCCCTGATGATCATCATTTGATGTAACAGGTTTTAATGAAACTTATGTCACATCTCTTATTTTATAATTTCAGAGCTCGCTACAATAACTCTGTGGTACGTGATGAGGTGATTGAATTATTTGCTGGTTTGGTCAAGTCTGCCAATCCAATGAACCGTGCTGACTTAAACAATCCTCAGCTGGCTGTATTGGTTGAAATCATGAAAAGCATTTGCTGTGTTAGTGTGGTTCCTAATTTCTATGGCTACAAAAAATACAACTTATCTGAATTGGTTTCTCCGACTATGAAAGAGAATCCTGGGAGTGGTGATGCAGACTCTTCAAAAGGTTTAAGTGGAGAGGCTGCAGAAGGGTCTATGGTACCTAAAGAAGAATGCGATGGTCAAGATGTAAAGGAAAATCCCTGCGTGGGTGAACAAAATGTATCTGAATTGGGTTCTCCGACTATAAAAGAGAATCCTGGGAGTGGTGATGCAGACTCTTCAAAAGGTTTAAGTGGAGAGGCTGCAGAAGGGTCTATGGTACCTAAAGAAGAATACGATGGTCAGGATGTAAAAAAAAATTCTTGCGTGGGTGAACAAAATGTTCAAGAGCAAGAATGTGGTAGGGAATCATTGGACGAAGAAAATCCAGAAGTGAAAACAGAAACGGCGACAAAGGAAAATAGTGATGAAGAATTGACTGGAAAAGATGCCGCAAATGGATAAAATTTGCAGTAACCATTATTCAAAATGACCCAATTTATATTTATGTTGTTGTTTAAGAGGTCGAATTTCATATTTAAACATACTTTTTTATGTTCAAACAGCTTTTCTAAATGTGAGAAGCTTTCTTGACTACATTAGCAGTGAAAACTGTTTTTTTGTACATCAAGGATATATTTGTTCTTTGACGACAAGGATACTGTTGATTTGTTTTATGTTAATACGTTTTACTTTGGATTTCTTATGGGAGGAATAAAGTGCCTTCTTGCATCAATCTCTTTCAGTGAATCAATCTGATCACCAAATTTGGAAAAAAGCAATTTCAATTAACAGGGAAGATTATTAATAATAATTACTTGTATCCCTTTTTTAATCTTTGGAAATAATTGCCAAAATATTACCTTTCTAAATAAATTAATTTAGTAAAATTGTAACCCTATCAGTAAAAGCAATTTTTGTACAAAGTTTGTTTAATTTACAGTGACTATATGCTACTCAATGAAGTAGAAGCATCAACTATAGATTATGCTTTAACTCCAAGAAAACCAAATGCATAGCGTTGTTGTCTGGAGCTCATGTGTAAATTCTTTATGAAGTATAGGTATTGCAATTTATGGTAGTACATAAATGACAAATTTATATATTATAGAAGCTACAATCAAGCCAAAGATGTGATCATATATCAAAAGAGAAACAAAGTACCTGCTTCAGTTTAGCAAAGTTCATGTAAATATTATTTAAGAGTCAAGACCTTTCAAATTTTTATTTAATAAAATGATTACCTTCATATTTGTTGACTTAAATTTTTATGTTTTAAAAGACGTAAAAAAATATTTCTTAACACACAAAAAAGTACATTTGACGTTAATATTTTATCTAATAAAAAGTAACAATTTTCTCTAAATATTTAATAGGTTAAAAATCATGTCATACTCAAGTAATTCCCTCATTATTTCGTTATTCAGGTTTGCGATTCTATGGCGTCAAAGACTCTAGGAAACTGAAGTGTGACACCTTTTTACGAAGTTCATTTATATCATGTTTTATGATGTTATTTAATTTAACAGCGAAAAATTACCCCATTCCTTAATTTCTTCTAGTGTGAGGCAAAAAGGTGAAATTCCACTTCTAACTGGCCCATATCATTCTGATATTCTTTATAATCGTAAGATATGTCTAAACAAGTAAATTAGCCACGCCAGATTCTTTTAGATCAGATGTTTCTAAGCATTACCTTAAATTTAGAGAGAGGTCTCACTTTTCTTGATGATTACACCCAAAATAATATATAAGAAAGCAGAATTACCCATTGCTTAGAGGCAGCATCTTAATGAAAAACTTTCAATTCATACATTCACGTACTACGTAGAGAATTTTTAATCGGAGGAGGTAAAAAGTGATAAATATGCGATAAGAATAATTTTTAAAAGTTTATAAAACAGTTTAACTACACATTTTCTTGAAGTCTTCATCATCGGACGCTGAAATTATGATGCAATAGCAGTAACACAATTACAACTACTACCGCATTCAAAGAAACTCATTTAAATCGCTGCCGCTATCCCAAGATACTAACAAAAGAATAGCAAATATATTTAGCGTACTTAGCCGAGCGGACGGCAATGTGAATAGCATTTTAGAGTACGTATTACCGGAGACTTCATTGTGGTCATTAGATACAATTTTTTACATGATAAATAGATGAATAAGTTTTCCTATAGTTTGTTTGAATTTTGTAATTACAATGCCGATCAAGTACATTGGCAGGACAACCACATTTAGAGGAAAAAGTTTATGGGAGATAGTTGGTAATTTAAAAGATTTTGGCGTGGGTAGAATGGTAGTAAGAAGTAATTTAGAAAGATACCCTGAGCCCTCGTACATGAGAGTAGTTAAAGTAGAAGCTGTGGCTAAAAACGAGGTAAATGTGAATTTAATCTTGCATGCGATTTCATTCAGGCTTTGTCTATAAGGGTCATTCGCCACTGATCACTCATTGGTTCTTGTTTTCATTCTGTAAATTTTAATTATGTAAGTTGACATTACTAATATATATCAAAATCTAAAATCACCATTTTTAGGGAATTCGTAGAGTTCAAGTTTGGGTGGAGAAAGTTTTCCGTGGGCGTAAGTATCCAAATCCAATAAAAATTTTCTTGGCTTCGTATAAGAAAGATTACAGACTCATACCTAAAGATGAGGAGGAAGTGTACGCTAAGGGAACAAAACCAGCTGAATCTTCAAGCTACGAAGACAGGATTTTACCACCTACTCTGCCTATGCCTCCTTTGATTGTTGTAAGTACCTCTGTGGTGGTGTGGCTCGCTTTCGTAATTTGAATTCCATCAAAGCTAAGTATTACAATCATCCATGAAAAAAATTGTGACTCTTACAATTAAAGAGAATATAAAAAGATTGATTCCGCTCGCGTAAATGATTCAAGCATGCGGCTTGTTCCGAGTCACTTTATATACTAAGAAATGACTGAAAGCAATCTTCAATTTCAATGTTTTGAGCTCTTTCATGTTAAGTCTCCGTCGAAGCTAGTAGTGTTCTTAATTAGTTTTAGTCATTCATGTATACTAATGACTAGTTACTTAAATTTGCTGTTTCGTATTTTTTATTTACAGGAATTAAATAAAGCTATTTTACTTAGGAAAGGAATAGTAAAAGAAGTGGAGACAACCTTACCATTAGAAATTCAGCAGGGACAAGCAAACAGGGCCAGAGTTGCAGACTCGGCTGAAAAGGCGACTGTTAAAATTGGACAAGTTGCCTGTGAACGTCTTTACGAAGGCATAAAGTGATGGATGCTGCCAACACATAATATTGTAATTAACTTCATTTATGATATTTTAATATTATTATTGTGAATTCTTAAATATTAAGCGCAAATTATGGAAAGTTCATGAAAGCTCAAATCCCAATTTATCTTGATTAAATTATTCAAAATATTATCTAGATAATGGCACTGAACGTAAGTAAAAATATTACCTACATTGATGAAGTATATCCATTGATGGAGTATTCTACCCATACAAATTGGTAATCTTAGCATAAAGAAGGCAATTCTAACTCATATCAGTTAATACTGCCTGTTTGCTATCAACCAATAAGTAAATTTACAATAAAATTCTATTATGAAGACTATTACATTTGTTCCACAAAGTTTTTGACTTTGAACGAATCTTAGTTTGCTCTGGTGGTGAAAATTATTATAATACCCTCAAAAGCAATTTTTATCGATTTTAAATTCAAACACATAGCCAGTTACAGATTTCAGCAGTCAGAGGCCTTTGGTGCAAGGATCACTTTGAGACCCCACCAGGAGATTATTCAAAATGACAAAGTCCTTCAGGCCACTTAATGGAAAGGCCCTCGACTAGAGCACCAAATGGCAAATTCATCTCTACTTATCACTTGAGGAACAATATTGTATCAGTATACATGGTATCGATAGCATCTTTCTTAAGAGGAGAGATGAATACTATATTAGTTACCAAGTTTTTCTCGTCAGAATTTAAAGCTCGTTTGTCCTAATTCTTCTCTAAATCTATGTCCAATGATAAGCCATTTGATAATAGATTCTTTTTAGATAAAAATGAACATAGTTTCTGCTTCACAAATTAATTCACTAAGCCAGAGTTTCCCAAACTTTTCCTCTGGCGGAACACTTTATCAATTCTATGATATCAGCGGAACACCTAGGTTACTTTTTCTTAATTCAAAACTGTAATTCATACAAGAATTATCATTCTTCGTAAGTTTCCATGGAACACTTAAAAACTCTTCGTGGAACACCAGTGTTCCGCGGAACACACTTTGGGAAACCCTGCACCAAGCAATAGTTCAAGAAGTGGGAATTGGCAAAGTAAGTTGTAATCAAACAAATTTTTAATTTTTTTGATTTAGAGCAATAAGAGTGTGTGCCAAGTAAAGAGAGGTCAGCATAATCCTAATTCAACCAGGCCCAAACGTGAAATAAATATATTTAACTCTAACCCTAAGCAAGCCTTGGCCTCCTAAACAGCTAAAAATTAATTGTACTTGGTGGATATGTGAATAAATATATTTCCCTCTCCATTATTTCTTCAGAAGTGCTGAAATGTGTTTTGAAACTAAAATTTAGGAAGATGAATACAAGATGATGCATTTCTCCATAATTTTTAGATACATTTTACTTAATTATTATGAAGAAAGGCATATGATAACTTTTCGATAAATGGGTTATAACCAGCCATGAAAAAAGAGAGTGTTAAAATGTCATTAATTTTCAACGGAGTGCTTAAAAGAAAATGCAAATTGAGGATGACTACTTCCTTCCTTCCAAAGTTATACCCAAGCAAGGCCTAACAGCTAACAGCCTGACCCAAGCAGATTTCTAATGCAGATACATTACTCTGCAGGAAATTCTAGGAATATTCTTCTATCTGAACTATATTTGAGAGAAATATTTCTAGAGAATAGTTGTACTTTCATGAACCTGTACTACTGAATATAAGCTATTAAGACAACATGAATTTTTATTTTAGAATAAATTAGTTTTTTTCTTCTTCCAGGTTCTCCTGTGCAAGAAGAAATCTGTTTATTCAAACTAGAAGTTATTGCTTGAACTGTAGCTATTTTTTGTTAATAAATATTTAGTAAAAGAAAAAAATACATATGAAGTCCTTGAATCACCATCCCTACCATCTCTTTGTGGAAACTTGCAATATAATTAATATTTATAAGTTTCACGGCATTGTGGTTTTCACAATATTATTTATGGAGATAAAAATAACTTTTGCTCAATTTACTCAAGCTGGGAAATTTATTGATTCAGATTTGAGAAAGGAAAACCTGAACACTGTATGATTGTGAATATGAAAATATAATTTTTTCCTCCTTGTGTCTCTAAAGCTGCTTGGGTGATCTGTTTAAAAAAGAAGTGGTTTAACGGAAAAAAATATCACACTATGGAGTAAGACCAAGTAACTCTGCCTGCTTCTGTTAACTAAGGATAGCCTGGAATTCAAAAAGTAATCTTGAAAACTTATTGTTTAAGGAATTCCAAGTGACTGTTGCAATGATGTAGCTACATTTTGTACCGCCCCTCTCCTTATACTCCAAACAAAGAGTTACATAAAATGTGAAAGAAGCACATATAATGTCTTATTTGATTATTTACTAAGCCTTCACTTCAGAGATTTTAACCCATTAGGTGGTCACTTGCTGAGGTTCTCAAACTAGTGCAGTTAATAAGAGCCTGTTTTGATGGACTTTAGACTTTATCCCACTTTTAGCAATTGTGGAATACTAAATAGAAATAGATATTATAGCCAAAGGCCTTGCTGATAATCGATTCTTGGAGAAAATAGCAATTTTTTTGTGTCGAAAGCTGTGATCCTGTGAGAAATTATGCCAGTAGGTCTCAACCCAGAACCATCAATTGGTGTATCTCCTGTTGAATAAAGAACATTGTATGGCAAAAATTGAGTTTTATGATTACCAATTAAATACCATTATCAGGAAGGAACCATTAACTTTTTCAGGAAATAATGGAAGGTTTTTCCTCACATCAAAAATCCTGTTTTACATTCTACATAAAAACAATATTCATAGAAATGCTAAATTTTATTATTCAATGAGACTGGTTGGCATGAAAAAATTTAATATTCAGTAATTTGATATCACATAATAAACTTTGTAATTATATAACATGATTACACATCTAATACAGGTACTAATATACAAGAATATACAAATCTTCATTTTCCAAAGCCCTCTCTAAAATTGATTATGTATAAAAAATATTTCCTCACGAAAATTTTCAACTTCAGCTCGGCCATAAAATTTTCCAAGAACTGCAGTTACATTTCTGAGAAGTCTTACAATAAACCTGAGAGAAGAGCTTTTTGATAAAATGCACAAACAATTAAATTTAATCATTCACAGCCGGCAAACTCAAATTAAGAAACTGCACTATTAAGTTGACTTAATGCAGCAGGTAAACAAATATAAAATATTTATTTCCATGAATTATCCCATGAGTCATTCTGTTTAGCCATGATGATTCAGAGATAATTTGTTAATGATTCCTAACATAAAATGGGAACTTAATTCTACTTTCATAAAAGCTGAAACATTAAAAGCAATTTTAGACTATAAGATGAGAAAATAGAAAAGAATTAATGGGATACTGATGAAATTAAAGCTTGGTTGGATTATCTTCATCTAACAGGTCTGTCAGAGAGAGGAATTGTCTCTTTTGGCATATTTAGTCTACAATTAATTAATAATTACATGATTTCATGGGCTGCCCATAACATAAAATTTATCAATTTGACCAGATTATAATATCCATTAAGGCAATATAAAATATAGCTTCATCCTGAAAAATTATTAAAACAATCTACGAAAACTGTATAAAACACACATTCACATGGCACTCACAACTCAATCACCACTCACTGAAATTGTAACATAAAAACTGTAGTAAAAAGCACTAATGTGATAGTCTTGGGGAGAGACGGTGTACATTAAACCAAGAGCAGAAAATTTCCGTTGACAAGATAACCATGATTTTGAACTGCCAGATTTGAGATCCGCAATTTCATAAGGATTACTCTGGACTTAAATGCATCTGAGATCAAAAACCGAAGACTTAATGTGGGAGTTTTAATAAAATTTGACATGTGATAGAATGACACTAAAAATACACAAGTGATAAGATTTATAACAGATTCTGTTGGCACATTCTTGCGCATGAGAAGAGTAAAACAACAAAAACAATTCTTAAAATGCCTCCACCATGAAAGGGCTAACTTGAATCAACAAGGAGAGAATATACTCATAGAAGGAAAAAGGAACAATGTCTTAAATTGCACCTGGTCAAAGACCAATATCCACAACAACAGGATAAGATTCATAAACAATACTTGAGAATCAAACAGTCAATCTGCACTGACAGCAGGAGAGAGACAACAGAAATCTAACATACATTTTCAACTGACTTATGGAATTCTTTTGTATGCATATTGGTACACTTTACACTTCTAACCTTGGAGCTCTTTTCTGTTCCTGGTAGGCTACCACTGCCTTTGAAAGGTCAGGACGAGCTTCAAAAAAGTCTGACAGTGTCTTAGAAGACAAGACAGTTCCTATCCACTGCTCCACTCCAATAGTCCAATCTGAGACTTCTTCCACATCCAATGGTCTGATAGCATTGGGGTCGTCAGCAGGTATTGCAATAGGTGCTCTGTCTTCTACTTCTTCATTTTTAGAAACTCCTGGCATTTTATTCTCCATTCCTACACCAGATGAAGATGACATGGAAGCAGAGTCTGCAGAATTTCCATTCCTATCTGGATCCTACAACAGAAGCAAATATGCCCAAAAGTAATTAACTACAATAGTAATTTCTATTAATGTTTTCATAACTTATAGATGAGGTTTTTAGGCAATCTCTAATTATAAATGAAAGAAGTTTCAATCAAAAAGTTTTGCATGTGAAAATCAGATGACTAACCCATTTTTATCACTCCCCTTTTCACTTAAGATTTTATGAACCTTTCATAGAGTTAGAGGAAAATATTGCCTTATATTTGGATCAGATAGGTAGTTATGCAAAAATTATACAGTGGTTTCAATACCAAAGGCACGGAAAATTCTAGACTAGACAAAGATGAATGCCTCACAACAAACAACATGGTCCACAATTCATGAAAGCTAAATAAAACATTTACAGTTTCCAGGGAAAATCTAAATACACATAGGAATCATGACCATTCTTGCAAAATTCTTAAATGATGTTTGAATTTCAAGACAAATTATAAAAATATGAACTAGACTCAAAATCACATACGTTTGTTTTCCAGGGAGAACTTTCTGAGTTGCCCCTACTCCCAGATACTGGAGATGCATTGCTGGGTCTTCTTCCAGCTTCACCCAATTCATCCAAGAGTCTCCCTGTAGATGTTAAGGAAACATTATTACTATCAAGAGTCACTACACCCAGTGAAAAAGAAAAAGAAAAGTTTTGAAATGAAATCATCCTATTTATATGAATAACTAGCTGAAGTGCCTGTTGATTCTCAACGGGGAAAATAGATGTCTTTCCACGATGTACGGCCAGATAGAGTCGATTTTATCTGAAATATACTCTCAAGGATAAGAATATAAGTCTTTGTGGAATTTCATTCGTATGAAACATATCTCAAGTTAATGTGCAAGTTTGCAAGGTTTTCAACTTCTGGTTCTAGTCGTAAAATTAATTGTAAAATATGCCGAGTTGAATTGATAAATAAAAAGTTACTCATTTATCTCCATTAGTTCATTACAGTGCTACGTATGTTTGTTGCCCCTGAGATTCATCACTACAAATTTTTTGTGACTGTAATAGTTAAAATCTCTGAATAATTTCCTCCTCTTCATATTGTCAATTGCTTTTAAATGGGCCTAAACACACACATATTCTTATGGGAAAATGCATGAACTTGGAATCAACAATTGCATTGGTCATCAGGGGGACAGGTTGTTTACAACCTCAAAATTTCACAAAATATTCGAATATTATATCTAAACTAGTAAATGCACCCATGACAGGACTTAATTTAGTTTAAAAATATATCTATTATTGTATATATCTGGTCTTCCTAAGCACAAAAAAATTCTGCTGTAACATCATAATAACTCAATATATTTCTTATCATATAAAACTAGAGATGGGACAATCGATTGAAAAATACAATCGAATAATTATTCGATTGTTTTGGCATGTATTCGATTTTTTTCATTCGAATAAATTAATTTGTTTTGTGGGTAAGTGGTTTTACAGGGGTAATAAATTCCTGTAATTCTTCCACTTTATTATGGAAAACCAAATTAAATTTGATTTTCACATTTCCGTAAAAGCAATATGTATCTTCATTTGCACAATTTGAAATATTATTAAGCCTGATTAGGGGAAAATAAATTCTGGAGAATATATCAATGAAAATGCGATTAGAAAAAAATGCGGAAAAATAACGTAGCTCAAGACATTTAGGGTATAATTTAGATGTTATTTAAATATGAAATGAACTTACATCTCCGAAATTTCAGGTTAACCTAAAAATTAAATCTATCGTATCGTTAAAAGATCTATATCTTTTCATCGTTGTTGTAAAAAGTAAATTATATGGAATTTTCGTAATTCAAATCAGTTTCATTGAATCAGAATTTAGCCGGAATTTCCTAAAACTATTTTTATGCCTAGGTTTAATAAGAAAAGGAGTGATAAAATATCTCGCGGAAATTGAGATTAATGAAAAAAATGTCTACACATATGAAGCAGACGCCAATTATAGTTTATCAGTCCTCTCAGATTTGATTTGGAATTGCGGAACTGAATGTATTAATTCACATGTATTGAACATTCCAGAAACTTACACCATAATAGATTCGAATACATCATGAAATTAGGGAAGAAGTGGAGAGGTTCACATTTAAGAGAGGAAAACCGATTGAAAGACACGATGGAATTTTTGTCGAATGTTTTGATTATTCGATTGTCTCATACGATCACTACCCGAGCAGTTTATTGAATTTTCATCGAGTCTTTCACTTTACCTTGGGAATTGGTAGACTCCCACTGGGAATTGAACCCGGGACTACTTTCACTGAAATCGAATGCATAACCCACATAGCTATCTGGGAGCTCGGAATCATTCAATTGAAGTTATTTGGTTTCGAAACATTGCATTCGAATAGTTTGATTGAAGCGAATTAGACGATGCAACCCTCAAGAGCTCACGCTCCTCTCCTCTTGACCACGCAGAGAGTAAACAAACAAAAAAGAATGAGTTCATTCGGATAACCATGTGGCCCCTTGTGGAAGAGAAGCGAAACAAAATTCGAATGAATTTATTCGGATTGAACAATCGAATAAATTTATTCAGATTGAACTATCGAATGAATTTATTCGGATAGAACAATCGAATAAATTTATTCGGATTGAACTATTGAATGAATTTATTCAGATAGAACTATCGAATAAATTTATTCGGATTGAACTATCGAATGAATTAATTCGGATTGAACTGTCGAATGAATTTATTTGGATTAAACTAACGAATGAATTTATTTGGATAAAATCATTCGATTGAAGTTATTCGGTTTCGAAACACTTTATTTGAATAATTCGATTGAAGCGAACAATTGAATTATTCGAATGTTTTTATTCGATTGTTCCCACCTCTAGTAAAAACCACTAGAGCGAGACCGGAACAGAGCGGAAATACGGCGATTTCTCTGAACCGGTGCCGAAACAGCTACGACTTTATCTCCTGACGTTGATATTTTAAACAAATTTCGCGAAAAATTCTTCGGATTTGCCTTCCAAGACACTTGGCTTTCTCACGTTCTACTTTTCCTAGTCGATTCTTACGTTCTTCTGTTCCATCTCTTTAATCTTTTCCGCGCGACGCAAAGTATTTACCGAGTAAAATGCTCGAAAAAGTAGCTCCCTGTCTTTTTAGAAGTTTAGTAAACTCAGCATGTAATCAAACGGACTCCAATTGGACCACTTTTTGTGTTCGCGGATTAATATCGCGGCTGCTGCCCACGTACTCTCTTTTGTCTCATAACAGATGGATCCATACACTCCTTTATTCCTCCGGACTCTTTTGTACTACAGCGAGAGACGACAGCATGGAGGCAGCGCGTGCTCCCCAAAGGGGACAAAAGACGATCGCCTTGAGGGAGCAGAAAGAAATAAAAGACTCCGGTCTCTGGCGGTCTTCGTCTCCGGATGGATTTCTCCGCGTCTTTAGGGGCTTTGTGTCGATATTTTTCTTTTTCTTGAACGTCCTGAGGCGGCAGTCTAACACGCGTCCTCTATGGATTTGACGCATGAGGAAAGAGTCTCTCCGCAGTTGTGGCGCTCCCGTCGCCATCCGTTTCTCCCTTCCTTTGTTTTAGCGGGAAACGGCAACAAGGCACGATAATAATAAAGAAACCTATTAACAGTGTAAATGTAAACAAGTAGTGGTACACATGTGAATATATATAATGTGAATACATAATGTACACATGTGAATATTTATACATGAAATAAAATTCACAGTTGTAGGAGTTGTCTTGTGGAATTTGACAGTAACGATGAATAATGATGATGCCGAATTTTCACCGTAACTAGTCAACGAAATATAATCTTTGGAAAAACAACCACTTCTTCAATTGCAACTGGTATTATAGAATAGAAGTAGTTGAGGGTTGACTTAGTTGCAGTTAAAAAGGTCTCCAAAACAAAGTGATTCTGTCCAATGTGCATTTTTCCACCAATGGTCCTCCTCAGGGAACAAAGGAAAATGACAGGGAACGGCAAACATGTTCAGAAGCGGGAAAAAAACAATTACGCAACGAAATCTTATAATCTATGAAATCAAATTCTAACAAATGTAAATATAGGAGTTTATAAGAAAATCCTTATCTTTAAAAACATGTATATTTTTTTCCATTGGTGGCGAAATGCGCAGAAGAAAGAATCACAGCGTTAATAGTTTTTGAATTCTTTTCAACTACTGTTGACATTATGTTTAAATTTTTGTACAAGCGCATAAAAAGGCATGTTAAAATTAGAACCGAAAGGCAAACAAAGATGGCACAAACTCATTATGGCATATATAAAAAGAAACAAATTTTCATCAAATAAACAGTAAAAGAACATTATGAAATACAAATAATTAGGTTACAAAATAGTTTAGTATCAAAAAAGCGAGTAAACTACTAGAAAAATGACGATAAAATAATAGAAATTAAATACTTCACTAACTTTGACTGGCTTTTTTTTATATTAAACGATAAATTTAATATAATTTTATCAGTATATACTAATCAAGATATTCAGGTTAATCAAGGTAATCAGCGTTGCAGTGATAACACTAGAAGCTGATATTAGACATTTATAGCCGTGCTCTGAAGCTGCGGTAAAAAATTAACTTAGAAATTCTCAATTTCGAATCATGTTAGGATATGAACTTAGCCTTAAGTCTTAGTCTTAACTGAAACTTCTTAATAAGAGCGGAAAATTGGTGAGATTCCAGGATTGAGAGGAATCACCTTTGGAACCCGTGAGTAAACAAAGGGGCAGGAAATGAGAAGCACTAGAACATGGATGTCGGTGCACACATTTGATGAAGGGAAAGGGAGAGAAAGTGGATGAGAAGGAGTTTCATATCCGCAGCGCCCTCTAAGAAACAAACGAAGGGAGAAAAAGGAAGGCAAAGGTGAGATGACGTCATTAAGGCAGCGCCTGAGGGTCGGGTTGCGCTAGAAAGGGACGTAATGAAAGGAGGAGAAAGGCAAAGAGAGTAAATGAATACAAAATGTCCTAAAATAAGGGTAATATTTTAAGCGTTTAGCTTCCTAAGTCGGGCATATCTTCGCGGAAACTCAAATTACGTGCGTTGTAAAATCTCGAGAATATGATGTCCGTACACGGAGGCAGTGCGTTCCACAAAAGTTTAAGTGTGAAAGGCACACGTAGAATGGGCGCGCATAAGTTTTTGATAGGGGAAATCGACCAAAGAGAAAAATTGTTCAGAACTTTCGTTTCGTTTAAGTTATATGGTGAAGATACAAATGAAAAGGAAAAGAAATTCTTTTCTATTTTCGTTCAATAATGACAACTAAATTCGCGCACAGCGATATGGTGTACTATTGCGCAAAAATACTTTTGGAATTAATGATATCCTTAAAAATGAATCAAGAAACGTATACAAAAGAGAGTTGTGAACAGAATAAAATACAAATAATGCACCACATAATGTGTGATTAAGTTCTCCATCGTTTGTAGAGTTGAGGGAGAAATAAGCCGAATATCTATCGGAGAAAATAGTATCTGATATTCTCCCTAACTGTTGAAGCTCGAAAAAATGTCGTCATAGTTTCTTAAACATATTTACGAATACAAAAATAATGCCATTTGTTTTAAAATCCTCAGCTTAAAATCAGCCTTACTTTTTCATCAATTAGAACTTTAGAAAATACATTTTTAAAAAATCATCAATTTAAGTAAAAAATTACTCAATAGAAATTAGAATACTGGTATTAAATAGTTACAGAATACCCTAGGTTCGTTTTCTGTCGAAAACACGCAAAGAACGGAAATTTTAAGTGAAACTTTGGTGTATCAAACCACAAACGATATCGACCTTTACACCAAATAAACGGTTAATCAAAATCTATAAAGTACATCACTTGGATTCCAAAATTTCATTTTCTGGGAATAAACCTCCAATACAGACTATTTCACAGTTTAAGGTCGGCGTAATTCATCAGATATGTAAGGGAGATATTCAGAAAACGATATTTTGGGAGATGGTTTTTGACGAAATCGAATTCTAGGAAAACGACTGCCGCAAAAGTGATTGGAGAACGTCGTCATCTCCACGACAACAGATTGGAAGCTGTATTTAATGATATATCGAATTATCCTCCGCTGTTGGAATAGTCGAAAGGGTTCAAACTGCGCCATTCTCCCTATCTTTCCATAGGATATCCTTTGCGATTAAAGCCTCTGTATAGCTCCTGGAAAGCCCATTACCAATCTTTATAGGTATGTGTTTAACTACCGCCCGAGTGTAGAAAGTCATTCCGTTCTTCGAGTAAAGAAGGGTCGCAATGTAAGAGCGAATAAAACCGGATACATTCACCAATTTAATACACGTCGCCTCGTATCGTAATTTCTTCGATTCCAGGGGAATATTCGAACCATTCTGCGGGATTTAACGTCGCTCGTTCTCTTTTAATTCCTCATTTGGTTGGGAAAGGGTCTTTTCAATAGCGAGAACAACGGCGGCCGCAGGCGTCGAAAAGGATCCGCTGTAAACAGAATTATTCACGCATTTAATCAAGGGTCCTCCGTGGTTCCGGCGAAAAGCAATTTCTGGGACAGACAATAACGCGAGCAACGGAGAAGCTCCTTCTCCTTAAACGAAACCATATCTTCCGAGTCCTTTCTCTCACTAGTTTCCTTTGGGCCCCCGACGAAAGTTCGACCGAAGAAGATCTGACAGGACGATACTTTCGCATCTTAGATTCATTTCGGGTACACGTTTCTTTGTTCCATTCTTAAGCAAAAAAACTGGCGTTTTCAAATTGCCAGTCTCATATCGGGGTATTGCAGAATGGGAAAATTAACCCTAAAACGTTTCCGAAGCTTTTCCTATTTTCTGTAATACCTTTTTAAACAGAATTGATTTTCTTAACAGACATACTATGTAAGGTGTTTGACAATC
>KZ308747.1:260081-291785 GCA_000376725.2 Ladona fulva
TTATATGAATGATTCACGACTTAAATAAGATTCTATGATTATTTTACTTTCTTTTTACACTTATCTCAATTTCGTAGGACCATTGTTTCTAATTTAATTTTGCAAAAGAAACGACCTCTGCTAGTCATGAAAACATAATTTACGTACATCTCTTATGGAAAAGTATTTTGTGCTCCTGGGTTCGAACCCAAGCTTTTACAGAGATGAAAATAGTTTTCCTGGGGGCTTCAGCATCGTAGAAACACAATGCAGTTTGTTTCAGATAAAGTCTACTGCCTAAATAGACAGAAAATTTCACTAAAATATAACCAAGACATTTTCCCACAGATAGAAATCCTTCAATAATTATTTAAGGATTTTTTTCTGTCAAGCTAATAAGGTGAAACTTACCCACTCTCTCAACTGCTTCTACGGTGGGAGCATCGGCATTTGGTCCTACCACTATGGCATGTAAAGATCTACACAGTGCAACAAAATGTGGTCTTCCCATTTTTGGCAGGGGAGAATCTCCGGCAGAAGGGCCTCCAGGACAAGGACCAATAGTAGCAGCCCTTAATCGCATTATCCCTTCCCAGCGAGCCTCTTCCTCTTCTTCACTGCCTCCCATCACACTTTCCTTCACTTCACCTGCTACAGCCTCAACCACACCTTCATCCATTGAAGTAAACATGTCCTCGGTTGCTTCTGCTCCCACTTCCTCTGCATAATTTGTATCTGAGAAGAAAACAACTGATTGGATAATGTCTCACATGGAATTCGAAGCTTGACAGAATTAATTTAAACTTTCTACTTTGAATACAAGAGACCAATCAGGCTCAGTTCTACTATTGGGCAAACCTATGCAATAGTCTTGAGCAAAAGGGAGGATCTTTTGCATTGGAAGCCTGCATGAACCATTTAAACCATGAGGACATACTTGAGTAGCTCATTCTAGCAATTTACATTGAAATTGTAAGAAGGAAAATGAATTTTATAATTTAGTATTTTCAGTAAAAATAAAGTAGCATGAAATTGGGAAACAAAATTATTTAAATGTATGAATTTGTTTCAGAAAGTGACAATATGGAATGCAATGAACACTGAATGATGATTGTTGAACTTAAGATTGAAGGTTCAGTATTGTTGGTTTTGGTCACCAATTAAACAATAATATTTTCAAAACAAAATAATATCCATAATCTATGAAAATCAAGTCCTTAAAACATTTTGAATTAAACTTTCATAGCACAAACTTAATAAATTAAAAATTTTTTAAACATATAGAGGAGTAAAATGTACAAGGGAAGGGGTAGAGGGGGGAGGTACTCCTCAGTAAAATACCTTTGGGGCAGCCATGTCTCTTACCAGTTGCTAGGAAAGTGTTCCTGAGTATTCCACAAATAGCAAAACCAAAACCAACTTATAAAGTGGAAGAAGATGCACTTTTTAATGGAAGTATATACAGGTTAAAATTGTTAGCGTGAATTTCAGATAATTATGTACTGAGTCATCCAGAAAGTCCTTTGATTCTTTAAATAAGAAATTCAACAAAACATTTTTTAAATTGTGAAAAGATTTACTCAAATTATTTTCTATTCTGATTGATCACCTTCTATTAAAGTTAAATAACCAGAAATGGAATAAACACTCATCCAAAAATTTTCCAACAGCATTGTTCAATTATAATCATAATACTAGATTGAATTTGAAATACTGAAAAACTTTCTGGATGATTCAACATATAATTAAGAATGTACATCAACTTAAGTTACAGAGTATGAGTTAACACGTTCACTGCGGATCACTCCTCCATTGGAGTAATAAATGCATTGGAAATGGAGATATCTGCACAGAACGTGTTACACAAAGAAAAAGCTAATGGAAATGAAAAAATTAAGGTGAGGAATAAGCAAAGCTAAATAAAGGGAGGTGGTTTGTTGATTCCAAGTATTTATTCATAAAAAATAAAACAGGAATTTCATAAGGATTAGAAGCTATCCTAAAAAATTAAATAAAAAATGAAGAAGTGATGAATATCAAGAAATTTCTGTAAGCTCCTGTTAGGGAAGCAAAAGGTGATAATGTTAAACATGCTCAATTGCTTGGATATGGAAAACTCAAAATACTTATTAAATTTTAAAAGTCCAGTGTAGAGGAGAAACACACGGATTTTGATTAATAAGAAAAGCAATTGCTTACATGATTTAGTTAGTGGGAGATTTTGATTGCTGTTTTCTAGTAAGATCCTGAATTAATATGGTAATGAAATATTTCAACAACCTTATTCATAAACCCATAATGTAAAAGATGACTAATTCCACCTTATGGAATAATTCATAAAAGCAAACCTGGACATGAAAGTAGAGCTGTGGGGTCTGCAAGAAGGGGTGGCAAGTGCAGTGCAAAGAGAAGCGTAAGTCGTCTGACAGGATCTTCTCTTGATGTGCTAACCAGAGCTAATACAAGCTCTGGAAAAGACAGCACCCCATCCCTGTCCCAGTCCACCAACTAAAAGTAAATGTGCAAAAAATTCAGTAATGAATTATGGCCAAGGCTTACAAATGAACAGGAGCTGTAAATCTCAAGCTGCAAAAGAAATTGCATCATTACACATTATGAGAATGGGAACTTACATTTGCTCAGTTATATTATCTGAAAAATGATTTCAATATGCACAATCACTAAATTAAAAGCCAATACATTCAATACAAGTGCTGGTAGAAAATTTGACAATTACAAAAGCAATACTTTACTCCAAAAGGCATATTTCATACCAGCATAAGCTTATTCTGATATTAAAAAGGATAGTCTACATCAAACGAGAAATTATACTATTCATCTATATTAATAGAGAAAACAAATTATAGGTCTTGAATGAAAACAAGAACACAGATATTAAATTAAAAGTGATCAAAAGAATAGCTGTGTGTGAGAAGCTGAAAAAGTATTACTTATAGGTGCCTTGGAATTTCATATTCCACAATTTGTGAGTATAATTTCAAGCACAATATTGCATGTGTACATACACCAATCAGCCATGTTATTTGTAATTTTTCAAGCTGTATTAACACTCTGTACAGGTGTTTCTTGTAGGTATTATACTTGATTACTATTTAGTTCTTTTGATATCTTCATATGCACACTACGTTTTGTTGAACATTGAAGAGAGGATTCTTCTAATTGAAGGAACATCTTCATCAATTAATTGCAGGCTAAGCAAAGGCTAACAAAAGAAAATCGAATGATGCAATTGAAAAGTTGTTGTATATTTTATTGAACACATGACAGTGCCTCCTTTTTTTTTTCAATATTTATCAATGACTATAAGAGGTTAACAGAAATGTTGTGTTATTTGCAGATGACCCAGTAACATAATGAGAAATATCTAAAGAGCAATGCCACAACTTTATATCTAATGATTTGGCCACTATACAAAAGTTGTGATGAAGTGACAAGTAAGGGAATACTTAGTAATTAAATTCTTCAAAATGAATCAAATGAAATACATTCATAGAGAGAATATTCACTATAATAGGCATTATGTGGCTTCTTACAACTGTGTCAAATTTGACAATGAGCATGTAATAAAGGAGGCAGATACAAAGAGAAATAGTCTCGTAAACTCACTTTCCTTGGGGGAATGGTAAGTGTAATAGACAAAAAGGAAATGGTTGATAATTTATAGATTATATCTCTAGAAAAATGCCAATAGAGAATTAGTAGATTCAGAACTTATATCTTGATCTTAAGAAAAAAAATAGTTATTCCTCAGTCAACTGTAGTGTGGTGTAGACACATTTTATCATAATAAATTAATTTTTAGCACCCAATGCTTATGATGCAACTTGATAGATTAATTAACTTGATTGTGATTATTTATTAATTTCTAAAACAAAACAAGTTTTCATTTCACCATAACCATCAGCATATAAAAATGACTCTAGTTTTGCCTCTGGTGGGCCATGTTAGCAATTTAGAGGATATTCGAGGCCTCTGGTTAACTGTTTCTGTTTATCGTAACTAAATTTCTCCATTAACATTCCTTGAATTGAACAAGGACGGTAAAAAAACAGACATTTGAGTTTTCCTCATTTACTGAGTCAGCCTGAGCAGTAAATCATACCTGAAATGCATAAGTTAATTTTTTACTGTAAATGATGCATGCAGAGAATTGGTGAAGGGTTTGATTTGACTTTTTCGATGTTATTATGGAAGTGATGCATATTATTTCTCACAACCATGATCAGAGACATACCTTGAACAGACGATGAGGCAAAGATGGGTGTGCTCTACTCCATGGAGATAGGCCTCCACAGAAGAGGTCCCGGAATGTTGGAAGATCAACTGAGAAGAAAACTTCATGGTTCGGCCATGATTGTGTCTCACTGGCTGAGGGAGATGAGGGAGAATTTCCAGCTCTCTGAGGCAGAGGACAGTTTGAACCTGATTTAAAAGCCCGTTCCAGTGCCTCTGCTTTCACTAAGGATAAAAGATCCTAAAAAATAATATTTTTAGAATTAGCTTCAAAATGTTCCAAAGAGATTTACCAGGAAGAACTACTAAGCTGGTGCAACTAGCTTGGGGTTCATAAATTGAATTGAGTACCATTGACAGCATATGATATATCCAAAGTCCACATGTAAGACTTTCATCTTGGATAAGCAGGACTGCTAGCTGACATAATAGATTCTTCAGAAGCTTGTAAAAGTAATTAAGTCAACTAACTTGTTCTTAAGCTTACATAAACTAACTGTTGTTAAGGAAAAACAAACTTTCTGGGCATACATTTGTTTCGTATGAATCCCTACAACTATTTCAGCATTTCAAAACTAAAATGAAGTAGAGCTGCTACAACCTTTTAACTCTTAGCATACAATTCTGGAAAAACAGCAATATAATTTGAAATTGGTTCACTGAGTATAGCAATAAGTATTAAGAGTATAATTTTAAGTATGGGTTGCTCAAGCTAATTTAAAGGTGAGCAAGTGATTTATACCTCAGATATAACATTATTGAGCAGTGTTTATCTTATGCAAAAGAAAGAACATAGGTAACTAATTAAATGTTCTGAAGAACTTTTTGAAAATTATACATAAATAAATTACTCAGAATTTACCACTGCCTTCACATCAGGGCCAAACCTAAAGAGAGGTTCCATACATGACTAGCATTCAGGATAGTTTGATGGTTCTACATTTTAAGAAGGTAATATTTTATATTTTGCAGATGGCAAATATTATATCTGTAGGAAATTTGTCTAAAACATTGTGTACAGATGTATTATTTGCCCCTACTTTACATAAATTTCACCAATTTCCATAGACTTACTTCTAATTCTGCTTGAGCAAAGTATGGGGACCTTCCTCCCTTTCCCTGCATTCCTTCCAAAGTCATTGAAGATGGTGATTTGATACCACCAGATCGCAGCAACACAGACCGAGCCAATGAATCTTCTAAAGAATGGACAGTGGTTAGCCTATGGCGCCTTCTTAAAGCTTCAAGGCGTTCCCATGTGATAGCAGCACCATGACGTCGATGAGCTTCAGCCAAAAGCTCCTTGACCCCTATACTCTGCAAGGAAAATAATTGATATAATAAAAACATTGATTAGAATATGTTTTTCCATAATGTTTTACAAGCATATCTATTTAAACTTCAAGGGTCTCTTGATGGACTGTGCAATGCAAAGTAGAAACTTAACAGAAGATGGTTAAAATACTGAAGAAGTCAAAACCAATAATCCCTTGTCTAAATAAATTTTGTTTCTGGCCATAAGAAGCTGTTTTCAAACTGAATTGTCAAATAAGATGAATATTTAAATTCTTGCTCCAACACATCTTCAGTCTTGATTAGGAGTAAGGATACCAAAACATCATTACATCTTAAGACATAGCAGTTAAAGAGTTAATCATCTAAACTATCGTCACAACAAAGATATAAAATATACTAAACATCTTTGAGATACAAAATTAATTTTTTTGTGGTCAAAGATTTTTATGGATCTACAACTTTGATAGGAAGTATAGACTGAGATGTATCTGACTGAATTACAAATAAATTATTCCAAGAGGAGGTTCTACTTGCTTACTCGCTTCAGTCGCTCTCCTTCCCGATCATGAGTCCTTCCTCCACCTTCTTCATGGTACACACCCTCAAGATAGGAGGACAATAAAGTCATTGCTTCACCATCGTCACGACAATTTAACAATTTCTCTGCATTCAACTCAAATATTGTTAGCGCTAACTGTGAAAAAAAATCAACTTGGATACTTATAATTCTCTAACAATAATATTTTATCTAATATAATTAAAACAACTGATTTCCAATGAAAGAGTCTTACCATAAAAATAACCCTTGCTCCATCATAGAAGAAACAATCTACTATATTTACAGCACTCTCATAAGGCATCACACTGTAAAAATAAAGTAAAACCATTTAATTTTAGACTCATCATGCTGATACTTTTTGTAAGTTGCTTGGAAGGTAAATAGATGAATGTAATTTTACACCATTGTCTTATAGAGGTTTAAAAACCCTCTCTAAGCTAAATATGTTGGAATATGGAATTCACTTTTGGAGGTAAATGAGAAGTTCTACATTACTAATACCTAGGAATTACCCTTATTTTGGGTAATTCCTAGATAGGAAAGTAGTTGCCAACATTTCAATGGCAGAGTCAGCCATTGAAACGTCGGTAACTACACCAGGAAAGCACAAAATCCTTCATAATTCCTAGATATCATTAATCTGGAACTTCCTGTTTGCTTCCAAATGAGAGTTCATTCTACCGACATATGGCTTACAGTGTGTTTTTAAACCTCTAATTCATTAAAAGCTATGCTTTCTTTTCTTTTACAGTTTATCTTATTGGAAATAAATGTGTAACAATAAAATAATTTATCAACCTATATGAAATAATTATTTCATTTTCCTTATGTATAAATATCTATACTCAAAATCACAAAGTATATTCAGTGTTTATATATGGTGCTGTATTTATTTAAGAGGATTGAAAGTCAACAATCTATGCCCATTTGAGACTACTCGTAACCAAATAGACAGATGCTAGCAGTAGTATTTCTATAAGCGCTTTGACAGCTTAGATGCACTGAACCCTCACCAAGAATTGAACCTGAGACCACTTTCACCAAAGGCAAACACTACCCACTCATACTCAAACAGAACTATTGCCCCTCTTAGACTCTACTGTTCCACAAGATGGGAGACATTAAAAACTGCAACAGGGAAACATAAAACTGTTACATTTTTATACACAGAGTTTATTAGTTAGGGAAATAATTTGACAAAATCATAATAAAGAAGGTGTAAGAGGGAGGATGATTACTATCTAAACTGATCATATCAATTTTAATACACAGTAAATATTTTTGTTTCATTTCAATTAATGTAACACCAAAACATGTTTCCTGAAATCAATCAAATGTGACCCTTACCTCAAAAAGAGAGTTAGAAACCATGAAAGAGAGGCTATACGGACTACACCAAGCTGAGCCAAATGTCTTTGAAGAGGTGGACTTAATTCAGATGAAACAAGATCTACAAGAACACTTTGATCTACTAGAGCACCAACTACCCTCCTCTCATAATAACCAGCCAGCAGGCGTTCACAAACAGCACCCAGAAGCCAAAACGCTTCTTCTTCTCCACACCACAACAGCAACACACTGCATACCAGATTCATAGCTTGACAGTAACCTTATGAGAAAGGAAGATGATAATAATAATACATAGGAAATATTTCAAAACCAATTTATGATTAAGAAATGAAACTAAAAAGAGAATTAATCAATATTGATCACAATATAATCTCAGGTTTTGTTAAAAAATTATAATGTGACATTCCAATTTGTCAATAACAAGAAAATACAATTCAATGTAATACCTAATGCTTTGATGTTGATTATTCAAAACATACCTATTTGCGGATTTTTCTTGGCATATGCACAAAGAACTCTGCGTAAGGGATCAATTCCTGCAGCAGACTGAAAGGCTGGATGCTCTGGCAATGAACGATGAAGATCTCTTTCAATTTCCTCATTTGCTGTACAAGGACGGAACAATGATTCCTCCACCAGATAATGATATCTCACTCCTCTATTAGCTGCCCTATCATTTTCAGCACCTGTACACAATGCGGAAAATCTTTAAAATATTCTCAATTATAGCAGTGATGCTAACAAATATTTCATATGACAGATTAGAAGAAATATTTCATAATATGAAAGGAAAAAAAAGTTCCAGCAGAAAAATTTGTTCCATAAACTAAGAAATTATTTATCCCCCCCCATTACTTACCAGAAAATAGCATCCAAAGTGACTGTCTGAGGCTGTGTGGGATTCCATCAAGAACAAGATTAGCAAGCTCAGTGGTACGATACATCCCAACCCATCTACCTCCATGTTCTTTCAAATGCCTCTCCCACCTCCATAGCTTATCTTCTTCAAGTTTCTCTTGTCTCAGCCTTCTCCATTCTCCTTCCTCCTCATTCCTGCTAAAAATCCCAAAATTTATTTAACTGGTTGCAAACAAAAATTATACATCATTAAATTTAGAACATAAAGCTTAAACAAAAAAAAAATATTTAGAAAGAAATAAAAATTATTATCTAAAATGTAAGAATATTTTATAATACTTTCAAATTCAAAATACTTTGGATGCATACCCTCCCTCAGTTGATACAGATCTATTTTCTTCGTCAGAGTTGGAATTGATAGAACCAATAAGGACACCAACAGATTCTTCCTCCCCAATATCTTGGGCAAGTTCAGGCCGGCATCGCTCAACCCCAAACATTGTGCGCAATGGAAGGCTGGGGGACCACTGCAATTTCTTTTTCTCTTCCCCAGTTCTTGAAGATTTCTCACCTCCAGTAGCCATCCTCACAGATTCACTTCTTTCAAACAATAGGGTTAATTAAAAATACTTCAGTAGACTTAAACTGAAGTGACATTAAAGTTTCATTATGCTAAAAAATAAAGGTGGCTAAATTTAACAGTAAAATCTAAACAGGGTGTCCACTATACAGTCATTATGAAATTCCCTGAGTTTTCCGGGGTGTTCCACATCTGCAAATATATATAATTTTGTCCAAATATTAGAAATATGGTGATTATTGGGCACTTAAGGTAAGAAAAATGGTGACAAACTGTTCATAGGTTCATTATGATATTGTTTAGGTATACGAGCTGGAAGCAGGAAGGTTGCCCAGGGTGCAAAAATTTGAGATCAAATGATGTTAGGTTTCATTCAACATTGATCTATTAGTTCATCATTTCACTTAACAATAAATCATTAGCTCTCATTTGTTACCAGAAAGCTTTAAAATATCTCACAAACCTTCAAATTACCTCACAAAGCTTTCAAATACCTTACAGGAAAGTAATTCCTTGAAATTAGAGGGCACAGAAAAAAAAACAAAATCATTCCTCTACAATATAAAACAGAAATTAAATATCCCTGGTAACTGTGACTCCATACAATCCCACGTTGCATATTTGTTATATTTCCAAAACGTTATATGTAGAAAGAAAGTGCACATCTATGTCTTACAAGCCTTAAATTGGTCATGACAGCATTATGACTGTAATGTTTCTTCCTCTTGGGGAATTTCTGCCAAACTAATACCCAGCCCAAAACCAAAATGTCATGGAAAAAATTGTTTGTAGAGAGTGTAAAACAGATTTTTCCAGGTTAACTACCAAATTCCTTGAATTTTTCAAGAGAAAAAAATTCCCTGAATTTCCAGGTTAGTGGACACCCTGCTAAATAACTAAATTCCTACTTCTATTCCTAACTTCTAGAAGTAAATTTACAATAAATAAAAAATAAACCATATCTCCATCATCTAGATTTTAATCCAGTGGTTCTTAACCAGGGGTGCGAGGCATTATGACAAAAAGGAATTAATTCCAACACTGCTGGAGAGAAAAAAAAAAGAATAAGTAAAAGACCATTTTTGTGAAGTTTTATGGGAGCTCATTTCAGGTTAGCTTCGTTTTATATTTTCACTGTACAGAGAGCTTAATTACTTTTTTTGTGTTAAACAACATAAGGATATTTTTCTAATGGGTGGAAGTACACATTTTGAGAATTCAGGGGGTTTCAACAACTGAAAAGGTTAAGAACCACTGCTTTCAACGATACTTCAGCTTCACTCATAAATTAAGAGAAGTTCTTTGTGATACATAGACTGTAGAATCTTACCCTTCAATTGGACCAGCTAACATTTCTGCTAACTTCTGAACGAGAAAGTCTCTGTCTTGAACACGTGAAAAGATGAAAGTATCATGATTACGAGTACTGAAGACTACACACTGCTGAAGCTCTCCTCTTCCTTCTCCTTTCTCCACAAGCAATACATCTCGTAATGGAATCACTACCCAAACTTCATCCTTGACCTAAATTACAATAAATACATTGAAAATGTCAGGATAAAATTGCATGGAATTTTGAAATTACCAAAAAATTATAGATTTCACTAGCAAAGGAGAAGGTAACATATGGGAATTTCTGTATACACCCAAGTAATATATGATCTCAGATAAAAGTTGACCCCCTAATTTGGTGTAGAAAATAAACTGCTATCTCAAATAAAATTCATTCCTAAATTTTTATGGGTGTCTTGATATACCTACAGTTATTTGGTCTTAATTAACCAACCTTTAATTACCTTGTTTTTTCTTTTATTTTCTATATTGTTAAGAGTACATAAATTTTGGACTAAATTATACAAAAATTTTGTCCCTGAAAAAGTTGATCTCTTGAATTCAGCCAAAAAAATGGACTAAAACACACTACTATTAATTAGAAATATATATGATATGACTCTTAATCAGTTTGATGACATAAAAAATATTAAGATTATGAATTTAATAAAAGATGGAGATTTTTTTAACATCAAATACTAAGGTGATTTTTCTATGAAATTTTTGTTATTCTCAAGACCAAGTTTATTGCATCTTCGAAGAGAAAATCCATGAGTGTGATAGCCTAGAAAATCCCTTGGTGATGTAATAATACACAAAATATATATATTTAAATATTGTAGATTGTAACATACTTCTAGATAAATTGCACTAAATGATCAGCTGCTTTACAAATGCATACATCATCACCTTTATAAGAATAGATAATTATAAACTGTCATAATTGCATGTTATTTAAAATATAAAGCAAAAAACAATTTTTTAGCACATATTTTCAAGTTTCAGAGCATAAGTTAATGAAGTTGTCAAGGTAAAAGATAAACCATTCCAATGAATAGAGTTGTTGCTAAAAGAACTGTTGGTAAAACTTTGTGCAAATCTAGAAATTATGCTGAGGACCTCTAAGAGAGCATTTCTATGAATTCCACACATAGTAAAAGCATATATTTAAATCCATTTTTACTTGGCTAATTAAAATAGCCTCTTTAGTAACTTTACACAATTGGAATGGAGTTCAAAGGCATCAAGATTTTGCCTTTGAAAATTAAATAACCTTATTCATCACAAAAGCTTAATCTTTGCTTTAAAAGAAAGCTGACTTATGACCGATGCTTAAAAGATATGCTTGATTTACTTAAGCATAATGAATCTTTTAAAATCATTTTCTGCAGTAAATAAAAAAGTCTTGCATCAATTCGAAGAATACCATACTTCCCGACCCATAGGATGAACTTTTTTCCTTGTGAAAATTCAATCTAAAATTGGCCTGCATCTTATGGGGTGACAATTTTCTCTGACAACAGGAATAGCCAAACAATGGCAATGTAAGCAATATTGTGCTTTGACTTGTGGGTTTTATCTTCTAATTGCTATGAAAGCCTTTCTAGAAATGTTGCGCATTTGTTTCATTCTTCCTTAAATTTGCTATCTTTTATGAATATCATTTCTTTGTTTCTTTTATAAGTAGCTTATGTTCCTGTGTGTGTAATCTTTGCTTTCTTTGTGTGAAAACACCATGCTGCGTCGTATAAGCTGGGAAATATGGTAATTGAATTTCAGAAATTTTATATCACAATGAAACTTTCCTTGAGAACCTTGCTCAGGCAATGAAATACTATACTGATTCTGAAATACATTTCTGGAAGTCAAGGAAAAAGAGAAACCATGTGAAATGATCTTTAAACACTCACCTTTGACAGGAAACATACGTAATGGGTAGTAAGGAAGAGAGTTCCACGGATATGGCGCAAGACATGGGGAGTCCAAAGACATGCAGGAACAATGCCATCAAGGCGCTCTCTTGCTGGCAGTCGGAACCGGTTTATTACCCATTCTGAACGGGCACGAGCATCTAAGCTGCGTTTCAGTAGAGATGGTGCATGTGGAGGGTTCTTACTATGAAAACAAAGAGACTGCTATCAATTCATGAAACCCTAAGAGTAACAAACAGAAATGCAAATCTCATTTCAAGTATATTTATAGTTTAAAAAAGGATATCTGCTATAAAGAGGGAAACATAAAATCACAATAAGAATAGCGTTAAAATATATCTGATTACATCTCTCAATCAAAGGTGAAAGACAGGAATAATAGAATCTTGGAATTGAAAAGTCTTTTGTACACCACTTTTTTAAACAGGAATAAATTTCTGGACAAGTTGGAAATCTTAATCAAAAAATGCCACAAAAAACTTTCAATTTTGGACATTCATATTTTATGACATTATTATATGTGAATATAAATAATAATTTGAGAACTAAAGCAAAGTTTTATAATATTTTATAAAATATACATTTACATAAAGATAAACTAGTTTAATAATTTTTGTTAATTTAATTCTCAGGCAAAATGTCAATCAAAAGGCAAGTTATCAACATCAATGCTCTTATCTGAATATAGAAGAATGATATTTATTTAACAACTGAAATACAGTGCAATCTCGGTAATCCGACACATATGCAACTGTGACATAGCCGGATAATTGAAAATGACAGATTATTGGAAATGCACAAATACAATGCACCAAAAAATCTTTTAAATATTAATTCAACGATTAAATGCAAAATTATGTTCGCTGCAAGCCCGCCTAACCTTATTTTCTTAGATAAATTTTTTTCCTTTTTCCGGTACAATAGGTCACGTAACCAAAACTTCATACAAATTATGAACTAATGGAACAGATGAACACCTAGATACATAAAAAGGAAACAAATACTTACTATGTATAGAAAAATCTTTTATTTAAAACTGACGAAATTATGATAGTCAAAGGGAGGTCGCCAGCCCTGCAGCCGGATTAGTGGACATGTCGGATTACCGCAAGGCCAGATTACAGAGATTGTATTGTATTTGTACAACAGGTTGTCAGCCAGTTTAATGAGGAAAAAGAAGAGTTGTAAGAAGTACCTCAATTTGCTGAGCAGCTCACGGTCTTCTAAAGATTCATCCATTAATGACATTGAACTTGAAAATGGATCTGACCCATCCCCTAATGTTCCTGAACTTCCTCTAATGGAAAGAGACTGTGCTCTTTCAATCAAACCTTTCATTGCCAGATTTGCCAACTGCTGCATCAGTCCCAATGTTTCAGAATGGTGAAGAAACAAACCAAACTGATGCTACAACAAAGAAAAAGCATTTGGGTATTACCAAGACAACTCCTATGATCATTAACAATTACTGTATTACACAGAATTAAGATGCAAAGATACATAAGGTAGAAAAATTTTTTGAAGAATAACATTCACGGTTAAAGATTTAGTTTACCTTCATTACATTTTACGCAAGCTGGATTATGAAATGAATGTTTGGTAGGAATTAGGAAAACACTGGAAAATCACAACCATGAAATCATATTCATTTAAAAATTAATCTTCTCTAGCGAGATTTGGTGGAATTCCATTATAAATGAAGTAATAAATATAACTTATACTTGTTCACANATTCATTTGCTTCAATTTTCCAACTAATTATTTTCACTGAATCGATTCATAATTTCATAATGTAATTAAAATGACTGGCACATAATTTAATAAAACAAAATAAAGGAGGATAACTGCAAAACAACAACCAAATGCAGCTACAGACAACATAAGTCAACTTTGGGAAAATTTTTGGTCTTCAATAAACAGATTATTACTTGTCTTGATGATTGACGATAAGTAGCCTTATTTCTATAATGGAATACAGGCTGGCTATACCATATTGTGTCATTTATTATAAAGAGGGATCAGAGAGCTAAACCATTAAAGCAGCAAAATTGCTATTTGAATTAACTTATGGATCATCACAACAAATGGTTACATTGTAAACTACAACTCTTGGTAAAAGTTCAACAACGCATTGTAGAAAAGAGATCCTCAAATGATTAGGCAAAACACAAACTTCAATTAAAAAGTGTTTTTGAAACAGAACGAAAGAAGAAAGGGTAGGGCATATCTCTGTAAGCAACTCACCAGCATGAATAATAGTTGACTAACTTCTCATCTGGGGGCATGTTAAAAAGGCGGTGAAATTTATATGTAGCCATTCTAAATGCTTTTGATGCCTCGTCTGTAAAAGAAAACTACGTTGGTTAACTCAAGAAGAAACATGCACCATATTTTTATTAACACTGTGTAAGTTAACCTTTACATGAGATATTTTGGTGAAAAACCACCAATATAAGCAATTTATAGTAAATGATAAAATAAGATGTTAAATTAGGTATGAGTAAAACCTTGCAACATCTTTCTATAGTTAAAAAAAATCATAAACTTCATTGCCATGATTAAATAATCTCTATAAAATACAGAAATATAATCAAATATAACATAAATAAGATAAAGCAGAAATTTTATGAACATATCTGAGGGCTAACCTATACATTTGTGTAAGGGATAATAATAAGGTATTCAAATCTACAATAAAATCTAAAGATTAAAAACTTTGGCGATTAGAAAGAATTTAAATTTACAGTCATTTAACAATATCATGATCATGAACCAAAATTTATAATTATTACACGTGCAGCAAGAGTGGCCTGCTCTGAGGGAACTATGCATTAGTGGTAATCTGTGCAGAGCCAAATGCAACACATTAGCACCACATAGGTGAGAGGGTTGGAGAAAAGGATATTCATTCATCAAACGATTATTAATAGATCACAGTTCCAGTAGCTGCAATGAGAGTGGTCCAGAGCTCCTGGTACGCATAAGTCATTATTATAGAGATGCCTACAACAAAACTGACAAATACTTGTAACAGTAAAATTTACCTCCTGGTCCTCCTGTAACAGTTGCTGTCAGTGAGTTTTTAAGTTCTGGGAATGAACCAGCAAGTACAGAATTTATTTTGCAATAGACAAATTCAGTGGCTTCTTCTTCAGATTCTAATACATCCAGTGTTGGGGAAACATGCCCTTCGAGCCAGTCCCAATCTGCTCTCACTTCAGCAATAGTTAGACCATGGGATACCACTGTAAAGTTTGAATACATACGTATTACATCACAGAAATGCATTGTTGCATTTACCCTGTGAGCAAACTTATGGCAGAAAGAAATTAATTGAAAAATATCAGAGTTCAGTTTTAAAAGACAAGTTCAAGACATTCCTATAAAGCAAATATATGATTGCTTGTTCTACTTACTCACTAAGAAATATAGCAAAGAATGAGATTCTTAAAATAAACAAATTTTGATAATCATTGCACCTACTCAGGTAATATTTGATACCCATTAAAAGTCAACTCAGTAATTTGTGGCCAGAAAATCCAGAATTTTCCCTTAGTAAAAGTCTACTCCAGATTTTTAGTGCATCATAATGTGTGCAACCAAGTATAACATGCATACAATAGATTGGATTGGGAAATATTGATACATTTTAATACATTACAAACACTGAAGCAGTAAAAGATCAAGGTTAAATATTTATAAAAGCAAATTGGTCATGGTAATGATTAATTTGTGAGAGGTTTTTGATAGGATGTGTATCTCGATGTATACAGCCATACATGAGTCACCATCAATCTATGCATTTTAGTTCTATTATGATTTATACATAAATCAATCTTTTGCTAATTAAAATTTCAATGCAGATTAGTCAAGAATTTTGACCTTCAGAAAAAGGATTGAAAAAACTTGACTACTAATTGGGTATGTATGGTAGTTTACTGACCAGAACTAAGATTGCATATTACATTACCCAATGCTAAATAATATCATTATGAAATCAGATACTAAAAGAATTGCTCTCATCATTGTTCCCAAATAATCTCATGGGAAACAAGAAATTTTGATTGATCATTGGTAGTAGAAATATCAAATTACATAAGTAAATATCACTGAAAAAATGCACTGTCTGTCAACAAAGTACCTTCTCTATAACTTACCTCAGCTTTCTTTGTGGATACACGTATTCCATGAGAGATAGAAAGATATGAAGTTGTAGGTTCAACAGCAGTTACTTCAGACCACCTGAGGCAAAGTCTTGTTTCATTCCCAAGTACTTGTGAATGAAAACAAACATGACCCACAGAAAGATACAGGTAACCTTGTCTAGGAACTCTTCCCTTCCAATAACTGAATAGAAGGAATGGCAAGTGATTTCAATTAGGCTCTGAATTATACTAAATCCTCTTTGTATTTAACCTAAAAGTTGACTAAAAATAATCTGTCTGATTTATATTTAGAGAAAAATTCTAAGTCAATATTTTTTTAAAGTACATTTTATTCATTCTTAATTATTGATTCACAGGAATTTTTGATAGAAGAGTCACATTTAATGCATGTAANTTAATATAATAAGATTTGAGAAGTTTGGAATGCTAAGTTCAGTGCTACGTTCATAGTTTGCAGGACACCATATGACGTATCAGCATAAGCATCAATGTATGAATCCTCTGTCAACAGGAAAGAAAGACCAAACTGGTATCACAATTACCCTTTCCTGGGCATTGCCATACCAACTACTTGATGTTGAAAATGAAAATAAAACTATATTTTAGAGATAAATCTAAATTTCAATTACTGAAAACAGGGACATAAAAGTTTCATTTCTTGCAAAAAATCGTGTTTATTAAAAGGCTGAATACCTAAAAACTGATTAATAAACAGAAAACACACACCATCCATACATTTATCAAGACATTAATATAGGTTTTGGACATAAATAACGATATTATATTTTATATAATTAAAGGTTATAACTCAACCAACTTATTCTTCCACAATTTACAAGTGCAATTCAATCAACAAAGTGAAATAAACTTACAATGATATATTTCCGAACGTGAAGTATGATGAAGTATACGATATGGTGGTGGTTTTGAATCAAACACACTATCCCAGGTACCAACCAACCAAGATGATAGTCCTCTCCCTGCTTCGCGTTCTTTTTCTTTTCCTTCCTTGTCTTTGGGAGGAGGCACATGCCCTCGACGTCTCTGTAAAATAAAGTGAGGACTGCGAAGCTCATCAACCCTGGAAATTGAAAACACTTTTTGAATCATCACAGGAATGATGATTGCTACAATCTATTTATGACTATATTATATTACGTGAATAACTGGGTTCCGCAAATACGAGTTATATCTATCGCAGCATTAAACAATGTCAAGTTTGAAGTGATCTTGGTAGGAAAATACAGTTTACGGTGATTGAGACTAACTAAATTCCACAAGGATCATCATGTAAAATCAGCTAAGATTTTAGGCTTAACTGTGAAGAAAATGCGCAAACAGCTGCTACTAAATATTACTGAAATAATTTTTTGTATATCTTAAATAATTCCATTTCATTCGAGGGCAAAACTAAATGAATAGATAATAACTATATCACGGAAGGTGTAATAACCATTACACAAATCAATGTATTAAGTACACACTAACACAAATCAGCCAACAGAATAAGTGCCCTCTGCATGGATGGAATACCCATGGATGTTTGAAATCATTTAACACCAAGGTAAAATATAATGCTGTCAAAAGTGTTCGAAAGTTCATAGAGAACAAAGGAACATCGTGTCTGGTATTCCGTTGTCTCAAAATGCTAGGACAAAGGTGGGTAATATTTCACTGCTGTAATTGTAGCTGTCAATATTATTCTATCTATTAAAATAGCACGACTTAAGGAACTTAAAAACCGATGAGAATGAAAGCTTCTCACTGTGCATGAAGCTCAAATCAAAGACTTAGATTTAAATAGGACCACAGAATTGAGTTAACACATAGAGAAAGATGAAATATTCACTAAAAACGATCGTGAATGAATCAGTTCGACTTACCACAACGCATTGGCTAAAAGTATTTCTTGGGGTTTCACCCACATTTTCGGCAAGAATAATCAAATCTTCATTGCTAAATAGAACAGACTATTGGACAGCAACAAATCATGATCAATCATTCTGGCAATAAAGACTAGCCAGACATTAATCACTCACATGAACGGACTTAAACCGCAGTATCTTTTCCGTAGTTACTCAGACAGCTGTAAGGAAACAGGTTCACCAACATAAATTAGTATTTAAAATATCTTAGATAAAGGAAAAAGTTTATTACGATGCAGATAAAAACTAAAAATACATTAAAATGAAATGCATTTACAAAAAACAATCTACTACTATCATATGATTTAAGTTACGAAGGTATAGGTTCAGACATAGGTGATTATATAAGATCTTCAATCCACCCATTAGCAATTATTCCCTCCCATTAATTCATGTTCGCGAAAGTAATTGTGTAAATCAAACATGCACTTCATCGCTAAGGTCTTTTTATGATGGATATTAACGAATTAAGGCTAAAAAAATTCCAGCAATGCCAATGTAAATAAATATTTGTCTTAAATTAAAAATGAAATTGGGGAGAGAGAGATCATTAAGTTCCCCGAAATTCTTTCATTCAAACAAATTTTAAAAGACAAGGAAAGTTAATTATCATGTTAAACCATGGTGAAATGTGCAGGAGCAATGAAGTTGAGGATGAAAATTATCTATCAGTGATAACTTCACATTGACTTTTATTTCTAAGGGTGCCATTGGCAACGCCGACTATGCTAATACGCGTGAAACGACTGAAATATGAAGCAAGTTTTTCCTACTTTCGTATCAGTTCTAACATCTAAGTCCAGCATTATATCAACAAGCTCTTATGTAACGGGGAATCCAAAAGCAAATCATTGTCCTGTATATAAATGGCCTTTACTTTACATATACGTGCAACATCTTAACATTTAATTAATGGTCAGCTTTAAACGTCTGTCAAATCTCAGCTAAGGTCTCATTCTAAAAGCAATACAAATATAAATTTATGGTTGTTTTATCGCACTACATTTGAAACTGCCTATAATATTCAGTTTAAGCTGAAAATTACCACTGAAAAGTTCTGAAAACAGATTTTCTCGTACTCTCATTTTATCAGTGTGTCTACGTTTTCCAAGCATACTTTAGCTAAAATATCAGAAGGAGAAAGATATCGGTTTTAATAAGATACGCTTCACATATGGTTCCACTCGGTCATTCTATGAAATTTATGACAATTTTGTTCAAGAGAATTCGCAAAAACTATTCGAAAAGTGGTTTAAATCGCTACTGGCTAAACTAGATACGAATATCGCAAATACATCAATTAAAAAAATCCTCCAAGGTGCATATATTTTATTGCTGAAATTTAAAAATTATTAATTGGCTGAAGAAATAAAACTGGTATTTCAAATGCGCGCTCATCACCATTTAGCTGACACAGGCAGTGGTGTCCTCCAGCGGCAAAACTTTTCACTTCCCTGGATTATCTTCGAATCACCATCGATTTACCACCCCTTCTCCCGACAGGAGGCGGGAGGAACAGTGTCGCATATTCTGTTGTAGGAGTCATGAGCAGGCATACGAAAATTTAGGTGAATCTCGCCCAGCAATAAATTTGTGCTGCGTTGCATGTTATTGAGAAATACCTAACGCAAACATATCTACTTAGTGTTTTAAACTGACAACCTCCTTCGAATCCTACCCCCTGCTGCCAATTGTGGCGATCGTCTGCTGTTGGATTTCATCCGTCTGCTCTCTGGAGTCCCTGGAGATTGAACATATTTGTTTTCAGCCTCAGTGCATAGTTGTGATGGAAGATTTTGAGGAAAGACGTAAGTTACGTATTATTTGCATGCTGAAATTTTGTTGAACAATATTGCATGGAAATTTTGCGCTATCAAGAAAGGCTATATATCGATAGCAGATGAACAATTTTATTTTGCCCCAGCTGAACGGAAAAAAATCCTCTCTATTGATGTAACTAACCTTCGCACAATTGACTCACGGTGTTAGTCTAACATATCTGTGAGCATTTTAATCTAAAATATAATGAAAATTAACATGTCTTAAGTTAAAAAGTGCGCATGATACGATTCGTAATTGAAATATATATTTGCGCACGCAAGGATAAAATTTAATTCGTTATTTATCATATTTTATACGCCGTAAATCGTAATGAAGATTATTTTTGTAAAGGTGAAGGTTTTTCTCTTTTTATTCAGCAGTTCGAGAGAACGTAATATATTTTTATAATATGTTTTTTCTTTGATACTCATGAGATGTGTAACAGCCTTATAAGAATAAACTTAAGAATAATTAATTAGCTCCATATCTTTGGTTCTAAAATTTTTTCTAGAAATTGGAAGTAGCATCACTTGATAAAGGTTATTTAATGCCATAATTTGGAACATATTATTGGTATTATGCAACCCAGAGAACTGTCAGAAAACATATATTCACAGAATACTCCCTCCTTAGCATTATATACATAAATATATATTCTTGGCACATGGATGGTTCTTTGTCTATGAGCATTCTTCCACGAAAATATTATCAATTTTCAGGACTCTAAAAATATTATTAATGCATTCTTCTGCACTAAAATATATCCCGGAAGAATTATTGTTCATCCATCATTGAATTTTGACTACCTTTTTAAGGTATGCATGAAAGATTGCTTGAACTTCAACCTCTACGCGTTAGTGAACGTGAAATTTTCTTTCTCGTCGAACAGCGGAAAATAATTCACGCGCGAAAGATACTGGTATTAAAATACATAAATGGTATAAATGTAGATGGAGCTAAATATGGTAACCCTGCATCAGCAGAATCTATAAACAAAGACATCGCTCGACCCTTCTCCTAAGTGAGCAGAAAAAGAACAAAACCTCCTTCCAATTTTAGCGGTTTATTTTGTATTTCGGAAATTTTTATCGGAACAAGTCACTCAATCAAACCCTTAAGAGTGAAATATTACAGAAAAATATGCAAAGTCACAACACCTGGAGAATAAGTTTCGATTTTGAAAGCAAAATTTTCGTCCGATAGGCCTTTTCGCAGAGAAAATAATTAATGCAAATTCCAAGTAATTTCAACCAAATTTTTATGTGTAATGTATTTTAATCTCCTTTCTTGTGCATTTTTTGAATGGAAGACTATGCATTCTTTCTGCATTATTTTTGATTTTTCAAATAAACATTTTTCAAATAAACACAGCTAGACTTGAGATAAATTTCTTATTGTTTGCGTTCTCTATAAGCAAATATCGAGGACTTTTTTATACTTTGTGGAATGTCGTTCGAAAAGGAATATTTTTTTCCGATGGACGCTTTCTCTTACAAGGATGAAGACCGTATCGACGAGATTTTCCGTCGAAGTCGTGATTTATTCAGAAATATCCGTTAATAATACATTAATGTAGGTTTGTACCATTGATGACCTCCTCTCGAGCTTAAAATTGGTCCAGATTGATAGCAGTTTGGGTATGGATCACATTCTGCGACTGCACGCTACGAAATGCATTTGCGTCACTCACCCTCGTCTCTCAATTCAGAGGATCGTCGAGAACAATCCGTATTTTCGATAGTACGGATCTTTCGTTTAAAATGTTAGTTCGAATTCTGTACCATTTTCAATTTAAAATCGATAGGAACATGTTATTAAATTCGCATACATATATTATAACATCTTCTTCTGATGTAGGGGACGAATACGGCCATAATGCTTGAGTCTGGGAATCTAGGTCATAGTAAACTGATGTTGTCTGTTTATATCAGAATGTTTACTTTTAAACTCGTTTCCCCACGTTTCCGATAATTTATAGTTTAAGCGAAGGCTAGAATTTATTTAATATTATCTTATCGCTCGAGTTTATCAGCAAGGGAAATCTTTTAACAGAATTCTTATTGCTTTATAGTCGTTCAGATCTCAATGATATCAATTGCGGCCGAAATTTCATTTTGATGTTTCCCTGCAATACTTCTTCTCCTTTCTATCGGTGGGATATTCTTCTAGACATTGGGGAGTGAGAGAGCTCTTACATTACGTTGAACTCAGTCGGTGTAATGCTCTCAACAAGTTGGTTTATTACATCTATTGCTAGTTACGTGGATATTTTGAGGATTTACGTGGATATTTTAAGAATTCATCGCTCTCGTTCTATCTTCTTTGGCTCTTTTCTTCGCAAACGGTCGTAATTAACTTTTTGATCCACAATCCTAGAATCAGGAAACGAGTTAACTTGTCGAAAATGGATTTAATACGTTACTTTTACTGCCTCGACGACTTCCATTCTTATTATATTTACCTTAATATAATATTTTCTTCTGGCTACTTATTGACCCTACATTGTAGTAAGTTACACCTACAGCATCTGACTAAGTCTCTATCCTTTTTTCCACCGATTATAGTAGTAGTATTGTTAAAAGTGCTTCGACAGCTTAGGTCATTTCGCACGTGGGCCCCCACCCGAATGCCACTGGTAATATTTAGCTCTATTTACAGATACTCTCAGTTCGCAATTTAGTCTTTTCTAAGTTATAATTCTCCCGCAGTCTACCGTTAACGAATCTCCCATGTTTGATAGACCATAGCCTTGACAATACTCTTCAACAACATCTTCGGTCACTTTCCATTCTGCTTGTAAATGATCTTAAGTCTCCCTTAAGCAAAGGTCAATATGAAAAAAATGTGTGCCCTTACGTAAAATTTCCATCATCATATCCCTATCCTGTAGATTTTCTTATAAAATCATTCAAGAGTTCAAAATCTCGATTTCTCTCTCTCTTTCTATAAGGATCAATTTTCATTCTACTACTGTATCGAGAATCCGAATTCAATCCTTCTTCCAGCCGGGCCTTTGTGTATTTCACCCAGTTCCGTGATCTATGCTCAGACTTTACTTAAGCTATCAGCGATTTTATTCCAGGCTCTTATATTAATGTAACCTACTGTGAGAAATTAAGGATGCAAGGCCATGCACTAAGTCAGAGAGTACGAGAAAGGCTGAAGATTCGAAATAGGTTTCGTATGGTCTTTATTTATGACATTATTATTTGCTTTATTCATGATACTAATGTATGGTTTACTTGTGATATTAATGAACTTTTACCGAATTTGCCGAATTTGTAGCTCACAATAGCTCTTCGAATCATAATTAATTACATTCCGGCAGACTTCTTCAGGTTTTTGGTAAGGTTTGAGCGTAATGGATCTCAATTTGAAATTAATTTAATCAGAGTATGAATGAGAAATACAAAGTAGGGAAAACGGAAAAGATGTAACATTTCTGCAAAAATGAACGGGTCAAATTCGTAGGTGATCGTGATACGAATATTTTTGGAGACGGTGTTCCAAAAATTCCCAACAAAGATCAGGCGTAAAGATCATTTTTATATTTTAATCTTCATTATACATCGTAGTTTTCTCTGCCACCTGATTCTAAACGTTTGAATGGATGATGGAGTTTCGTTATTATAATAAAACTTTGCAGTATGTCATACTGTAACTGTTATTGTGATTGTGAAACTCATTTAACTATAAGTATTGTAGCTAATTAATTCTGTCGCTAACAATTAATGCTTTCAATTGACTGACATTTTCGCTTAAAGAAACATTCCCATATTATAAAATACTTTTCTTTTCTGAGAAAATGTGGAAGAACTAAGCAAAACCAATCGAAATTCAGACTTGCGTGGATAAAAACATGGTAGATGTTCAAGAAGCGATACAAATAATTCTACATCGAATTTTATGAAATTTAAAGAATTTGTAATTTGATTTCCTTAATAGTTATGCACGTAGGACGATGCAAAGCAAATTTATGAATTATTTGCGTCTATATCAGGTATTGAAACTCATGCCCAAGTGATAAATCTCTTTGAACGTGTTTTTTTCGGGATTAAAGTCATGATAACTATGCGAAATTTTTTCTCTATTCGGTAAATTGTTTCCCAGCTTCCGTTTCCACAATGGATCTTTAGAAATAAATTGAAGGAAGTATTAAAAGGCTACGGAATCCAATTCATTTTTATTACATTCAGAGATGTAAAAAATTGAAAAGGATTCCTTCAGTCTTTCCTATTCGAACTGCTCATTTCGCTGATATTTTTTCATCTGAAGAATTCTCCGACCGTTATCTTTATTTTCTACTACGCAGCGCTCCAGAAAATTTTAGAACGGACCTTTTATTTCAAGGATTCTGAACGGCAATGAGTTGACCAAATTGGGTCACCAACAGCATCATTGAAAACTCATTTTTAATTTAATTATTAAAAAATAGAAAACGCAGTCGTACGGGTATCCCGCATCGATCAACACGGGGATTTAATCTTGCACGGCGAGTAATAGAGCAATCAGCAAGATCAATAGCTCGCGGTAATTTCTTTGGTCTTCAGAATTCAGTTTTCCCGGCAGTTCTAGGAAAACGTCTCAGGTTTTCATTCTTACAAAACCTTTCATTAGTTAACCTGCCTTAGTATATCAGTTTTGGAACTCCTTATTGGTACCCGAAGTCAGAACTGCTGTTAAGAATGCGCGAAAATTTCATTAGTGATAGAAACGGCGATATGCCTAGATGAAGGGAAGCAAAGCTTACGTCCACATCAAGAAATAAACTTTAAAAGGAATAAACTTTACGAGAATGAGAGAAAGACGTAACCTTTAGAATTTAGATATAAAAAAAAGAAAATGCAATTACTAACCACCTTCTCTCATAGATTTTAAATGTAGATACTTTTAAGATAGATTAATTTCGGCATTCGGAAGTAATACTTAATCAGGGTCGTGCCGAGCAATTTTGACGCCTGAGACATCATGCATCGCCTTTTATTCTAAGTCTAGTTATTCTAAAGTCATTTTGCTTGATTTCAATCGAAATAACAAGCGAAAGAAAGAGTTACAAGCGTCTCCTTACTGACATTTATATTTTTTCTAAAGAAAGCATCCATAATGCCTGAATAAAAAATCGATTACGGATAAAAGGAAGACTTTAACAGTTAACTTCACCCAGGCGCCTGAGGCAGTTTACTCTCCGCCTCACCCATCGGCACGGCCCTGTATTTAACATGACACGTTTTCCGTACAGCTTATTTAGCAACTGACTCAATTTTGCAGCGAAACATGAATTTATGGATGCCAAAGGCTGCTGATAAAATAAGTTGTTAATATAATTCAATATTAATTTAATATTCCATACAGTATAAAAATATTTTATTGGAAGACTAGTGAACGCCCCCGTCAAGCATGATGGAACTTAATTTACTTTAAAAATATATCTACTATCGTATATATCTGGTCCTCCTAAGGCAGAAACAGTCCTTCGTAAGATCATAATAACTTAATATATTTCTTACCATTACTTATAATATTTATTCTACTGTTTTCAAGTCATGAAAGCCTACATTGCGTATTTAATCCACCTCTGCTATCCACTCTGTTATTCTAATTGCGATTCAGTTGAAAAAATGCCTTGAAAATCGAGCAAAACAGTCCAACTCACATGCAAAAAAACGGAAAGTCTTGCGGCTTGGAATATTCCGGGACTCGAACCAGGGTCTTCCGTAATCCGGGTGGCTGCTCTAGCCATCGAGGTATTTTGCCAGAACATTTATCCATTACGTTGAAGACTTAGGAGGCAAGGGCAAGTGGCTCGGTTGACTGAAAAGCATAGTCACCCTGCCTACAATGTCTCCAAAACGGCATGGAAAAAGTTCTGGCAAGGTAGCTCAATGGCTGGAGCAGTCGCCCGGAAAATGGAAGACCCGGGTTCCAGTACCGGTCTTGTCAGAAATTTTTCATTTTCGTTTCTCCATGAGAAGGTATGTACTGTATGGGATCCTGCCGGAGTGTTGTACTCGAGAATTAGAAAAAGTAGGACGAAATACGATAAGTTTCATAAAAAATTGTTACGAAAAATCAGTGAGCGTTACTCAGGTGTTTTGGACGCAGGATGGGAATCTCTAGAAGATAGAAGATTTAAACGAAGTCTTAATTTACTCAATAAGTTCAGAGAAAGTATGTTTTTAGAAGATGTAACCGATATTATGAGTCATCCCTGTCACACAGGCCGTTCTGATACTGAGAAGAACTCAGAGAAATAGAAATTCTAGAACTAGTCGTTCCAAAAATTCATGTTTTCCTCGAGCGATACGAGGAAGTAATCGATTAGGGAAGTAGAGTCATGGTGCATGAGCCTCCTAGATTTAGTTGGGAAGTTATAACTTCTAAACAATGCCAGCAAAAATAATATTTTCTGGGAAAACTTCGGAATCAAATCGTTCAGGAGGGATTAAAACCCATGGCTTGATTTTCATGATGATCATATGTATAGATGATTGAAAATAAGTAAGTTAATTTTTTTGTTAGTTATGCTGTTTTTATTTGTTGAAGATGAAGAATCAAAGGTTGAGTCGAGGTTGTTAATCAGAAATGCATTACCGTTTATAAGAGGCTCAATCTGCGCGAAATTGGTTTGGGTTCCGTTAGAAAATTGTCTCAACCTTTGTCGACTAGCGCTCGGTGCACACGTCGAGTTATGCGAGGTGGATGAAATTTCTGGAAGCCGAAATATCATCTTGACATGCATTGCGTCAGCACTAAGTATCGATAAATAGTAAAAGTTACATGCAGCAAATTTGATTATCGTTTCATACATTGCATTTGGGAAGGAACATTAAAGTAGATGAATGGTTAGCACTACTTTAAGCGCAAAAAGGAACATGATTCTGTTTATTCCGGCCGATTAAATGATTTTCACGAAAGTAGTTCTCTATCGAAGTCTAGTTATTTCAATTTCTGATTATAAATCTGAACTAATCGTTGATACTCTTCATTCCAATGAAAATTATCGCCAATTAACACGTTCACTGCAGATATCTCAATTTAGTAAGTAGATAAGTAAATTTATCACTCCAACGGTGCGTGATCCGCAGTGAACGCGTTAACTAGGGCAACTAACTCAAAGAGTCATTTTTTGATGATGGACATTAGAGGTGGAGTTAAATTCAAAGAGCTGAGAAATAAACTCCTTGGGAATCGATCATATTCTTCATATCATCATATTTTTCAATGAATTAAAGATATCGCTTTCAATATTACTGTAAAACATATTATATTAACGTAAAATATACCAAAATTTTATTTTTTCAGATGCGAGGTAAAATCTGGTTTATGAAATAGATAAAGTAAGTACTTACAAGTGATACGTGATTGAATTTATTCGTGTTGAATACGAAGAAACAATTTTATCACGCTAAAATAAAAATTGGAAACAGCACATGTTTTGCGTTTTTCTTTGCTTTTATATGTGAAGAATTTTTATTTTGCCACTACGGAATATACTCTTATTCCGTGATATTATATTCGACGTTACGAAAAAAAATCATCGACCGTTTGAATAACGTTCGCCGCAGTTCCCATAGACAAGCAAATATTTCAACCTTCGCCTATGGCGACAGCTACCTTTGCAATACTCCAGACACGGCAGTAGGCGAGAGTGCTTCTTTAGATTCAATGGCTTCAGGCATCGCATGCGCCTTTGTGCGAGCCCTTGGTTGCGCATAAAGCTGCAATAAATTTCGAAAATCTCTCTTATCTGATTTCTCTTGCCTTATAGAGCTATTTTGCGGACCGGCTGTGTTGTCGGACCGCAGTTTCCTCGCATCTGCTGCAAGTGATTTATCATTGTTATTCCAGAAACTTTGGGAGTCTTCCTGCCAGACGTAAATAAAGATGCGACGATGGCGGAATATTCTGGGATGTGTCACGGTAGCCGCTGAAGTGAGGCTGTTTTCCGTGTACTTGCGAGATTTCCGGACACTTGCTGGCCTTCGAAGATGGGAATACTAGAGGGTAGAGCTTTCTACTTCCCAAACAGCATCCATTGAGGAGCACAAGAGTGGTGGAATTGTTTCACGAAGAGCTTCCATAGCACAGCAAAATGGATCCAATTGACCCGGAGATGACTCAAAGGCCTCTGGTCTTCGGAAAGGTAAGTTCCCATATTGTTTGCTACCTACCGCTCTCGTCATATTTTTACAACATATATCTGCATCACTTCTCGGTGGAGAAGTAGTTTGCGCGGTGACATTCCAGCTCCAAAGTTCCGGGCTCGTGTTCCGTATAACCGATGTTTCTTGGCTAGGTCATGGACATGAGCTGTCGTTATCGGTGTCTGTGTTCGTTATGATTTATCAAAACGGATTTACTTCGGAATACCTGTTTCCATAAAAGAATTAATTCAAAATTGTGTTTTATAATTATCGAAACTCGCAGTAAGTCGCTTTTGGCTGCAACATTGCCTTGAGTTCTTTGAGTTATAGCGAACAGTAAATATAACAGGTTCTCGTTAAGAACTTCAAGACTTCCACCATTAGCTACCAAAGGCTCTGGAGAGGGAATGAGGCTTACCAGGTAAGATGAGGAGTGAAGTAGTTTGCTTTTTCTTTCCTTAATGAGCCAGGATGCTATAAGAAGAAACAGTCCATGTAAGTGCAGCGCATTCAATGAGGAGTGACCTAAATGAATGCCACTTTCATCAGCACCCAGTAGCTTTCTTATTACCACAGCCGTGAACAAGACTGAGACGCAGGCAAATAAAAGATATATTCTAATTTTTCTTGTATCGAAAGATCAATAAAATATATTCATCAAGATATGGTGGTAGGAATGATTTTCAAAGTGTTAGTACATTGTCATATGAATCCATTAAGCAAAAAATTTTCCCCTTAAAAAGTTGCCCCTCTCAAAATTTCCGTGCTTTCAGTTATCGCGGAAACTTTCATTTTACCGATAAATATTCAGAGATCTCGTTTCAATCTACAGAGTACATAAAAGCAATATGATCTTCGTAATTCTGGTTTCATTATGAACCTTTTCAACAACCGGATTTCTCCATAAATTACAGTATTTTTAGAGAAAATATGTCAATCGGTGACAGCCATTGATAATAACTAACCGATAAAAAAAACTTAAACCTAAACTGATTGAAACTAACATAAAATTAAACAATAATAACAAAGGAACAAACTTAAGAAATTCAGAATTACTTAAATATTTAGGTTATTTATGTAAATGATTAATTTCACGCGTCGTTGAATCGTCTTGCTCCTCCGATGACAACCTGTACAAAAGTAATGGTGACCCAAGATGAATGTTCGGTCAATAAAGTTAACTCTTAGTCAAGACCAATTGCCGCGTTATGAATTTATCTTGCGGGTCCAATTTCAGTCCTGTTGATTGCCTCGGGATAAATAGACGATGGATAAACTGATGCTGGATAAAATTAGAATTCATGGAAAAATTTGGATAGGATACGTTCACTGCACATGAACTTCGTTGGGGGAACGTTTCCTGAAAATAAGATAACACGGACTCTAATCGGTTTTTTATCTTGTAAACATTCATGTACCGCCGAAAGGCGGCTTGCAGGGTACTAATGTAGATGTAGATAGGGAGTAGGCATTTATAAATCCAAAAATGTTTGTTTCATGGGATTTTAATTTGGTTTTCAAGATAGCTGCTTGGTATGTGTAACACAAAGCAATCGACAGCCTTGATTCTTGCTTAATCGGTCCACCTGATTGATTTTTCTTACATAAGTATTTAGCATTTTGGGAAATTCGACATAATGATAAATCCTATCCGTTACTGTGAAGAAAAAACCTCAAGTAGGGGTGACAAACATGGAATTTTTCTCTTTTCTCCTTCTGAAATATGTATAATGATAATACAATAAAATATAGAATATAAAAATTATAGAAAATGTCTTTTCGGAGTAATCTCAAATGAATAATTAAGAAATAAACAACATTCATCTCTCCAGTAGAGTATTCATGCACCAAAAACCATCAATTAACATACCGGGCTCCCAGTTAACCATGTGAGCAGCGCCTTCGACCTCGGGTTCGATTCCCGGTGGTATCCCAAATGCGCGAAATGACCTTGGCTGTCGAAGCACTCTTAGAAATCATATAAATTGGTATACCATATTCTGTGATTCATCTAAAATTAAAAATAATGTTTCTCCGGTAATTGTAACTCAGCTGCACATAAATAGGGCGTAATTTTATTTTGAAAACACACATTTAATAACTATCGTAGCAATTATGAAATTTATACTTATGTCTATTTAATTTTTTATCGTAAAGTTTCAAATTTAAAATTAGTGTGTGCGGAAGACGTGGAAAAAAACAAAACATCAGGAGTTCCTACTAAGAAAATACTGTTTCAAACCTGCCTGAGCTGGATTTTTACTGGAGGGGTCTTATACTGGTAGATTTATTATTATTTAATTACGATAAATCTCTTTCTTCTTAGAATTAAACGTTTATCCAATCCTCGTGGAGAATTCCGTGTCTTTCGGAACCTTTGATCCCGCGGCTAAATATTCATCCAGGAAGCAGCTGAATAATTTATGAGCAGGAATGAGTAACCGTTTAGAGACAGTTTATGCTCGAAAACTTTCATTAATAAAAACGATCGATTTCAGTCGTCCGGATATTTTAATTTCCACTTTAGGCCGAAGAACCCAATAAATTTTCCCCTGAATATTAAGCAATTTAAAAGGTTACGGCGGAAATTCGAAAGAGCAATCGTCGGAAACTGATGCCTCTTTTCGCTTCGGTCCGGAAATCCCTCCGTTCGTCATGTCCGAATCATAATGCGCTCGAAACTGAAATTATGCACTCAGTTCGTGTAGTTAATGCCCACTTGAGATTTTAGCGCCTCAATTCCATATTTTCGCACGCTATAGCGTGCGGACTCGATATTATACAAAACCCCACGTCACAGCGGATCGTTAACGTGTCAATAATAGACTTTCTCGGGGGAAAAGGAACCGCTGAAGAGAAGGAGAACGTGTGTTTGTATCCGGGCTTAGCTGAAATTTTGAGTGCCCTTGATGGCATGACACATAAGCCTAAGGTAATGACTAATTTATGGCTCACCGTTGAGAGCGATGATTTCGAAAGCGCGAAAGGATTAGAGCCTTTTAACAACATCGATCTTTGAATCTGTTTAATCCGTGAAAGTGTAATCTGGATGTGATCATATTCACTCCAGGAGAGGACATCGCTCGAGGAAGCATTGCTTTGGCTGCCGTTACCGTCATTGAGGTCATGACCCCTGTCACAGTCCTCGGAGTAATTTATGAGTCGTTTCAGAATGTCTAGTGACTAGAAACTCAAACCTGTGAGTAATAGGTCCATTTTCGGGAAAAGAATACGAGCACCTGTGATTTAAGATCAGAGTGTAGATAAAGTCTGGAATTCGATCGAGTACAAGGAAAAATGAAGTATTTTGGAAATAAGGGTATATTTGTATTTCGAGGAGTGAACGGATTGAAGAAATGAGGTGGAGAACTTAAGCAACTGTGATGATGCTCCTGATGGGAATTTCTCTATTTAAGCTCCGACAAGAGATTTCTTTAATTCCTTACTTACTTATTTTTTACTTATTTTTTATTTTATTTCTTTATTTTAAATTTTTTTCAGATACATAA
>KZ308747.1:291843-329447 GCA_000376725.2 Ladona fulva
GGATTCTTGTGATAGCCAAAAGATTACATAACCTTGTCCGGCTATCTATTTAAGATTACATTTAAGAGTCACATACAAAGACTGGCAATGCAAATGCTAAACATCACAGAAATACTAATTAAAATAAAGATAAAAAACAGGGAAGAAAGAAAAAAAGGAATACACATATACATTCTTATTCTTAACAGTTGAATAGAATTTTGCATATTAGAAACAAATAGATTTAGAAATGATTATAAATCCATACTTGGAATTGAAAACCGTTTCAGAAAATGTGATTTTCAGACTGATTAAACGATTATGGACGATAATCATGAATAGATCAATGATGTATCTTGAGGCCGAATTAAGTTTCAATTAAATTCAATAAAGCCATGTTTTGCCGTGCAAGGCTAGTATATCTAACATGATTGATATGCTGGTCTTGCTAATATGTAGTGATGAATGTACAGTTTTACATCTGTCCTTCGGCATGGGAGAGAGTAAAAAGTATCTTTATTTTAATTCTCTTGTGGCTGTGATAAATGGAAGCTATCGCAGTATGATGCTGAATGATGACATTAATTGTTGTCACTCCTTATCGATTGCTTTGATAGGAAATTTTCATGGGGTCATTGACAGTTTTACATAGTCCTCCTCTCATAACATTCTGATTCAGTGAGGAAAGAAAAAGCAAACTACCTCATTCCTCATCTTGCCTAGTCGGCCTCATTTCCTCCCCAGAACTTTCGGTGGCTGTTGATGGTGGGCTTGAGGTTCAAATCATCCTTCAGACTAAATACTTCACGGACGGACGTTTCGAAACACAGCTTACGGACACTGAATAGATGATTTCAAATGTTACGTGGTAGATAAAACGTGATTCTATTTGATGATAAAACCCAAGGGTACAGTTCATGCGTTAATAATGTTTAAGAACCTAATCAGTGAATAGCTTAAGTGGTCTATCTTGGCTCTCGTTAATTCTTTTATCTGAAGTCAATACGAGTTATTTTCATATAAAAAAATAATCTAAGTCGAGAAGAATTTTGATTTTTTTGATGGTAAAGATTTTTACTCGCAATTCTGCGGAGCTAAGGAACCAAGATGAGCGAACGTAACGATGTTCGAGAGCTTGGTTTAAAGCCTTGGAGATAAGGGTTGACTGAAGAAACGCCGTCTTTAAAATTTCATTCACATCTCTTATCAATAGATGGAGGCCTTGGTCAGGGAGATGCAGGATCCAGAGACGGGAGTGCCCGTTCGCAGCCAAAAGCTCTTCCTCACTTCCATACCATCCGCATTTATGGGTATGTACATTTTGATGACGAGCTTGGTGTTGAAGTCGTATCTAATAAGTATTAACGGCATGTTTATTCCATTTATTTTAGGGTACGACCTGATAGAGTGGCTAATGGAAAGACTGAACATTGAAGACTCAGGTGAGATTCCTAACGATGTTACGGTCAGATTTTATCTTCTAGTCGCTCTTTCCTACCAAAAAAGGAATGTAGTATGATCATGCATTTATAGTTTTTATATAATTTTTAATATATTTTTTAATTATGAGACGCATCGTATGCATTAAATCAGTTAAGCTCAAAAGAAGTTCTGCTTATAACGGGAGATATGTCGGATGGATAAACGTAGGCTTTTCGATGTTTTTTCCATGATGACAGATATTTACTCATCAACCATGTTGACATGTATTCTGTACACCAATATTTTTTCGAATTTTCAGCTGAAGCGGTGCGATTGGCGAATATTCTTTGTCAATCTGGTTACTTTTTTCCTGTCGGGGACACAAAGAGTCTTGTGGTAAAGGATGATAGTTCCCTCTACAGATTTCAGGTAGGTTAATAATTTCCCTCCCTTCCACGAACATTTCCTCATTTTTTCTCCTAAAATTCGTCAATTTAACTTTCGATGTATTTTTCAATATGTCTTTTTCGATGTATTTTCATATTTCAAAAATAAAATTATGCTCTATCGCCGGTCAATAAATTAGAAATGAGAATAATTATCTTAAATCTAAACGAAGCAGCACTATTTTGTGTTTCCTTCTTTCTTTGTTTTCGAAAGACTAAATTCATGAAAAATGTCACCTTTCTCTCAAAAGTCAGTACTTTCCGAATAACTCGGGCGAAGATATTTTTCATTGTATTTCATGAGGATATCAAGTAAGTACGTTTTCTTACTTCCTTTAGTATACCTACAAATGTAAATTAGCTCCGACTTGATTTCTAATGTGTAATTTTAAAGCCCGAAGTACACGTCCATGTCTTCTTGAAAATTTCCTCAATCTTGTGACATAGTTGTGTAAACAAGAGAATGTGAAAACAGCAGACATTTCCCTATATATTTCCTCGTATTAAAGAGTATATCGAGGAGACGTTTACATTATGAAAGTTAATTAATGATTTTCGGACATAACAGTATCTACCTCTTTGGAAGAAATATAATAAGATCAACTATGATTTCTATTACCTAAAGGAAATGCCAAATCTAAAAGGCGAATACTCTCTTGATAAAGCTGCGTAGCAATAGCGCCCTGTCCTTCTCAGAAATACAGCAAAATTAAATTTTTATAAAAATGCAAAACTGTTTAATAATTGAAGGAAGTTCTCTCGGGATACGAGCCGGGTCGTATGGTGGATTATCTCCGACGTTTCGGCTGCAGACTCCGCAGCCATCCTCCTGAAGATGGCTGCGGAGTATGGCTCGTATCCCGAGAGAACTTCCTTCAATGTATTCGCCGGGGAAGGACCAGAATGTTTAATAATGTCTGCTGATATTTAATCTTCCCATTCACCAGACTCCATACTACTGGCCTTCGCAGAGTCATTGTCCAGACAACGTGGAGTACGCCATTTATTTGGCTAAACGTTCCCTCCGTAATAAGCAGAAACATGGGCTGGAAGACTACGAGTTGGTAAGTCTAATTCTTTTCGATTATTGAATCATAATTGCTGTTATGACTGCACCTCAGACTACAAATTAAACATGCGTCATCAAAACTTCCCAAAATGTGCGATGTAATTCTAAAAAGAGAAATATCTGTTTAGATTTATAAATATTAGGTCTGGGTTCTTTTCTAGTTTGCAAAACCCGTAAAAAATGAATCCAGAGCTTTGGCTGATAGTCGGATAAATGTACACATTACTTTATGAATGAACGTAGCGGGAGTTGTTAATCTTTTCTCGTCCCTTTCATTTCCATCATAGTAAAAACCAACGCCTCTGTCTCGTTGGATTTTATCAAATTATTCCTTTCGACTACATAGATAATAAATCTAGCGGCTTTTCTTTCGTGATCGCTCAAATTTTCAGCTCCTTCTTAACCAATGATTTATGATACCGGCAAATTCAATTTTAGAGCCATCTCGTTTTTCAAGCAAAGGTGACAACGTACCTTTGAATTTTATTTAGTTTTCTGTTCGTTTTTATTTTTAAAAGGTTATATAAGTAGGATCTACCCGAGATACATTGATTCGCGATTTGTTAACTTTTTAATTAATTCAATAATAACTAATTTTTCGACTACCTTTGCTTCAACTGGTATAGGATCGTGAAATGACAAAATATGTTTGATGACACGCGTTTAATCTTAAAACCATCGCTATATTTGATTTCCGTTAGAAATACTTCCAGGGTCTTTTTGTTTGCGTTATGGAAAGTATTTCCTTCCTGAACGATATCCCTTTAAACCCTTTTCCTTATCTCTTTCACGGCTATATTCTCCTTTTTATGACTTCATTTAGCAGGCGTTTTTTCTTGGCTTTGATTTATCATCTTAATTTTTATTTTCTTCTCGATACTTTCAATAAATTTGGTCCCACTTTGAAGTTAACACTTTCGCGCAAACTCTATATTTATTATCTTTCATTTTATAAATGTAAAAGTGCCACAAACCTTTGCTAAGTGCTAAACTTTCAGTCAATTAATAAAAAATAAAATTTTTCGGCCAACCTCTAATTCATTCATTTATTCATATAAAAGAATCATTCAAAAAAGAAAAAATTCTTTCATATAAAAGAATGATTTCAATTATTCATACACAAGACAATTATGTTTATGTAATTTATTATTATTAAATTAATATTCAAACTTCTATTTTGTTTTTTAGGAAGCCTTAGGCAGCCTAAAGCTAAGTTTGCAGCACAAATGGGACTTCGTAACAATGCAAGCTGAGGAGCAGGTGAGTTTTTGAACGCTTTTTAATTTTTACCGGCTTTTAATTTTTATGAGTTCATAAATCCTAACGCATGGAACAAATTTTAAATCTTATCTCAAGTTCAATGGCGAATTTAAATGATTTATACGAGTCGAAACAACGACGCTACAATTAGGGCTACCGATTATTGAGGGAGTGCAAGCCAACATTTTCTACATCACGACAGCTGTTAAATGAGAATAACGTACAGGTTTTTTCAAGTCGCATACCGCGGTACTTAAAATGATCTCTCACGGAAGCAACTCACTTCTTTCGCGATCGGCCCTTGCTAAAGTCCCAATAATTTCGTAATGCTGAAACATAAGCTCGTTAAAACAGGAAACAGTTCTATGGAAATGTCAACGCCAATTTTGTGGCAGTCATTTCGTGTAGAAGGCAATGGAAAGCTTCGGAGAGACGGAAAATAAGAATCAGAAATCGAAACCGATTACTGTGTCTACTTCGAGAAGATAAACTCCAAATACCTTACGTTATTTGATACGTAGAAATCAACGTAAGCTAAGAATACTTTCGGGGTAAGAATCCATTATTTTCCTTATCTTCGGATATAACGTGCGGAAAGGAGGGAGTTGATAATAGAGAAAGGTTCGGTATGGAGTATAACTTTGGAGAGAGCCTTGTTTTGGTGTTGATCGATTTTAACGTTGTTGTTATCCTACATCAAATAGTGTGAGTGATACAAAAATGTGCTATCCTAGATTAATGCTTCGTTTTTGTAGAAAAAAATGTAAAAATGTCGATTTCGAGGCTTGCTTCGTTTCGCGCGTGGTTAGAGAAGAGAATTGAACCGAACCGAAAATACCCTTGTTTTTTGCGGAGTGACATCCGATTTCGAGCCGAAAATTAAAATTCTTAAACCTGAAGCGAGACCGGTGATCGTTATTCATTCCATTCCAATTTTTATTTCGCATTCTAATTTGGCGAACCAACAGTTATATTTGCTTATAATATGAAACGGCGACTAGAAACTCACTAATAAATATTTATGCATTAGTAAGTAATCTCATAGTTTGATTACAACTTTGTATCTCGAGTTTTACTCCAATATTTGATCAAACGATAAATATACACACTAATAAAAATCTTGGATTACAATATTTAGAGGAATTACATTATTTAGAGGAATTATAATATTTGGAGGAATTATAATATTTTGAGATCTGATTTAGGAAAAACCGGTTTTATTCGGTTCGACGATGGCTGCCGAAGATAAACCGTAGCTGAACAGCATTTTAGCGTTTCCATTTAACCGTAGCGATAAACCCGAAGTAAAAATGAGGTTGTTCTGTTCCACACCGGGCAACCTCAATGGATTTGATCTAGTCTCCAGGTTTAGGAAGCCCATCCGGGTGAGATAACCAAATCTCCAAGTCAATATTGATGTTTATTTTATTAGTAAATCAAAGTTGGATAGCAAGTATAGGAAATAAGGCCAGGATAATAAGTATAAAGTAAGCAAAATACGAGACTATTGCAACGAAATGTGTAAAATACTCCTTGAAAATATCCGTATTAATGAGAATTTTAAGCAAGTAACATAGATGTCAATTAACTTTTTGAAATTATTGCTAGGTGCACCCTGAAAAGTAGCTAAAAGTCGCTAAACTGAGAAAAAAAAATCGCTAAAAAGAGTTAAAAATAAATGGCTTTAATTAGCTTCTATAAATGGAATATTAGTTCAGAAATAACACAAATTAAATTTATAGCATTGGTAATACGTCTTTTATCAATTGAAAATAATGCTATTTTAATTTGAAATGAGTCAACCATATCTGACGGATATCTTAGCGACAAAATTGCTAACATGGCAATTATGGCAGATAACACCATCCAGCCACTTGGATGTAGGCAACCCGCGTGGCAACTAAGTGTTTGCGGGTTGCTTGCATTCTAGGATGTTCTAACTTAAGTTTTTACTTATCCGGATGCCCGGATTCAGTTTTGCTTAAGAATTCGTTTACAACAGGCCTGCACAAAATACGTCCCACTAGAGTTCACCTTGCGGACCGCAATGAGATTTGAAATTGCAATTATTCACAAAAATTTGTAAGTTTAGAAAAATACGTAGTAATTGTATAAAATCTAAATGGTCAGGCGTAACTTTGTGGAAAGCCATGGTAGTTGAACTCCTGCATTTCTGAAAAGTGGGGAGGAAACATTCAACTTTAGAATGGTAAATACTTTGGAGAGATATTCTCAAATAAAAATTGTGGCTCATATGAGGATCATGACTCACAATAGGTTCATGGTTTATAGTAGGTTCATGGATTTGTTAGTTTCCATTTTCACATATTTACCTACTTGTAAGATTACCTTCGTAGGTATAAAATTCTTAAAATAAAAATTTATCCAATAGTGAAATATAAATGATCAGTTAAATAATTACTTTGTGGAAAGCCATGGTAGTTGAAGAAAGAAGAGAAAGACTTTGTTGATTTTCCACAGTATATGCTATAATATACTGTGGAAAATCAACAAAGTCTTTCTCTTCTTTTATCAACGTAGTAATTGAAAAGGGATTTTTGAAATGACATTTGTATTTTTGTTTAAATCATATTCACTCCTCAATTTCATACAGCTCCTAATCATGTCCTTTGCATACTACACACATTTTTACAAAAATCGTCATTTGAGGTCCGCTTTATTACTCAAGCGGCCCTTCCCTTCTTGATTGTGCTGGCTTGTTATGCAATAAACAGCTCGAGAGGAAAGTCACCAGTGACACGAAGGCTCAACTTAAATTTCGAGTAAATCGACATCAAATTTATGTTTCGGGGACGATGAAACGTATATTCGTTCCCGAGAAGAGAAATATATTCTCGGAAAAGCGATCGTATCTGAATCCAGTGTAATCTGTTGATAAGGTTCGATTGGCGAAGGAGAGGAAGAAAGGGGAGAAATTGGTGCGGGACAGCCAAGAGAGGGCGCACTGGAGGGTGGCGAGACCCCCACCGAGCGAGGTGCAGCACCCCGACGCCCCCGCCGCCCAGCCGACGTACCCACCGGGACCTCCCGGCCCTCCCACCTCCAGGTCTCCTTCCACGCCACACCGACTAACCCACGAACGCCACGAGCCACATCCAAACGTGTCGCATCACATACAGGTAATAACGAAGCTGGAACCTCTTGTTTGGCCTATGGCACCGCAAGCCACGATCCTGATAGAAACTGTTGCCAAAAGGGAAGACCTTGACCACGCTCGCAGACCGTTATAGGCTGTCGCTGTTCGGGGATATTGATGGAGCGATAATTCATCGGAATGGTTATCTCGAGCTAACTACCTATCGTACGTTCGCCCAAGGACTTTTTTGTGATTTCGAAAAGCCAATCGTTATTGAGTCCCACTTCTGCGGCTAAAATTTGACTGCCGCAGCTTTGGAGAGCGGTCAGAAATAATTCTATTAGGGGCCGTTACGTAAGCGTACATGGGGAGATTTTTTTATCCCTCGTAATATAGCGGTCACTAAAATTCATTTAATTTGAATTTTTATTAAAATGGGTCAAAATTATGGATTTCTATGTAATGGCGAATGAATCGAGGGGTTACCTACTAACTTTTTAATTGTTTTTTTTCCCTCGTGGTCTCACGGGATTAATCGTTTCTTAATTTCTCTTCCCGGACGTAACCTACTTTTGCGACGAATTGTTCAAGCCGAAAACTTGCTGATTGTGGCTAGTAATCCCGTATAGGTTTTTATGATTATGCAACACCTCTTTGCCCACATATCTCAGGGAATTAATTGCTCACATGGAGTGCTTATTACTCGCTGGCATCCGCTAATGAAGCCTCTAGCTGCGAAGCACTTTTTTCACGAGGTCTGTGCGGTTGGCTACGACGTACCTTATTGGAAAATTTGAAAATGCCCTACTTAACATCGGCCGTCTAGCGTTGGGGAGAAATTGAAATAACGTTTTGGGCGCAGGTGTTTCAAAGTCATCTGTTCCTAGAAAAAATTATCCATTGTTAAATTATCAGGAGTATATTACATAGTGTTTTAGCTAATAAATCTCATGTAAATATAAGGAAAGTAAAGTTTTATTTTACTTTTGAATTGCAAGGCAGTTGGGTGCAGTAATTTCCTCTTTTCTAAGACGCATTTTACAGAATACTAACATAGTTCTCCTGCGCTCCGAAATTAAATCCAGAAGTTGGTGTTACCGTAATTAACTGCCCAGTACTTCCTGATAATTTAACATCAGCTGAGCTATTTCAAGTGAAGATGGATAAATAATTTTCTAATTCGTTATTCGTTTGATATGCATATTTTGATTATTACACGTCATTACTAACAATATACTGCTGCTTGTCTCCCGTTGTTTTGGAACCGTTGTATGTCACAATATCATAATATTCCAATGCATATAATTATATTCTTATTATTTATGACAATTTATTTCTAGTTGATATATCTTGTTGTGAAATAATGTATATGTACCATTTTGTTTGCTTTTCAGATGTGATTTTACGTGCCTTTTCCTCTAGCTAACTATCAGTAGGTTTTTCACACTCCCCTTCTTATGGGTGTTTTCCTGCTGTGGTGTATTTTTTAGTTGAAGTTCTATCTTAGGTTTTTAAACCTAAAAAGTAGTTTTCTTCTGTGCACTTTCTTGATGCTATCTCTTTTAAATTTCATAGGACGAAGGGTTAGATGTAAGAAGAGACTTGGTTGTCTCAATCTCGCCCGAATTAAGTATTATTATTATTCTTTTACTAAAAGAACGTAGATATTAGGTTCTGAGAGGGAGATAAGAGGCAATGTACTATTATTAATACTGTGAAAGATTTGACATACAGCAAACAAAATAGGCATAAGTAAACGCGGAGAGCCATTGCCTATCTATTATCACAGTGGAATATTAATCCGTCACACCGTAAGAAGCTCAATATCCAGAGAGTTACGTCCGATAACTAATTATCTGTCACTTCTGCAGACATTTACGAAGTTAGAAGAATAAATAGTTTGTTGAAGTTAATTTTTCTTCATAAATTTGGGTATTTCCTAGATAGGATTCACAGCTCCTGTTGTCTTTATTTCATTGTTTATTAAACATGCTTGAGTTATCTTAGTTTAAGTACTTTCTCTAAAAAAAAGAAACGTCGAGGTGAAATTAAAGATGGTCGGATTTTTAGTTTCTCCTAGCAAGTGAGGTTATGATTGAGGTTAGCTATAATGATACGAGACTCACTATGTTAATATTTTGAAATACGTAATTAACCAATGGATTAAGTAAAGAAAGCGACTATGCCCTGACTAAGTTCCAAGGGGAATAATTCCGAAGAGAGAAAGTGAGAAATCACAAGATGAGGGTTTAAGGGGATAATTGGAGGATCAAGGAAAGGTTTGAATACTTGGCAGGATAATGTGCTGCGGCTGATCCCAATTTTTGATAATTGGAGGTTTAGACATGTGAAATTCTAAAAAAATATATTTTGAAAACTAGAGTGGTTTGGCAAAGAATCGTTACACAAAATTGGTGGTTACAAGTGAAAATTTCCAAAATATATTTGAACAACTAGTATGGTTTTGTAAATAGTTGTTTCACAAAGCTTGGCGAGCTGATAAATTTATTTCATCGCTAAGTTGGGGTTAGATTTGAGGTTAAATTGAAGGGGAGGCTTTTAGTCTCAACCTCTTCTAAATAAGCACGTATTCACAGGAAAATCCCGGCCCCGTCAGACTTTTTTTCATCACTTTGTGTGGCCGGTCCTTCTATGAAGCCGTGACCGTGAACGATGACTGTGTGGACGAAATCGCAAAGTCCTTACCCACACCAAGTCTCCTGAATGGCTTGGAGAGGTGTTCTGCCGGGATAACTCAACGGACAGAGCACCCGACTGGCAATTGGGAGACCCGGGTTCGATTCCCGGTCCCGTCAGGCTTTTTTCAAGTCCTTGGTATAAGCATGTATAATTGTATTATAAGATCGCTTCACTAGGAATTTTTGGTATTATTTAGCTCGTTCGTAGTTTATAAAAATATGAATACCACCCTAATAACATGAAGAAAATGAAGGAAGTATCTATTTTTTCTTCTTCAAATAGTTTAGGACTTTTAATAAGTGAGCGTGTTGCTACTAAAATAATGTAAAGCATACAATGATCGCTGAGGAGTGGGTTCATTTGCACGTGTGTAGGTACGTGTTCTGGAGTGAGATTTCGTCAAGGCTACCCTCACATATTTCGTCGAACAGGTGGAAGGTGCTATGGGTGTGATGGGTGCTGGTGCTCCTCATTCGGTGCCTATGGCGATAGCATCTCCTCCTCTTCCCTTGCCAAAAGGGAAGACCTTGACCACGCTCGCAGACCGTTATAGGCTGTCGCTGTTCGGGGATATTGATGGAGCGATAATTCATCGGAATGGTTATCTCGAGCTAACTACCTATCGTACGTTCGCCCAAGGACTTTTTTGTGATTTCGAAAAGCCAATCGTTATTGAGTCCCACTTCTGCGGCTAAAATTTGACTGCCGCAGCTTTGGAGAGCGGTCAGAAATAATTCTATTAGGGGCCGTTACGTAAGCGTACATGGGGAGATTTTTTTATCCCTCGTAATATAGCGGTCACTAAAATTCATTTAATTTGAATTTTTATTAAAATGGGTCAAAATTATGGATTTCTATGTAATGGCGAATGAATCGAGGGGTTACCTACTAACTTTTTAATTGTTTTTTTTCCCTCGTGGTCTCACGGGATTAATCGTTTCTTAATTTCTCTTCCCGGACGTAACCTACTTTTGCGACGAATTGTTCAAGCCGAAAACTTGCTGATTGTGGCTAGTAATCCCGTATAGGTNATATTTCGTCGAACAGGTGGAAGGTGCTATGGGTGTGATGGGTGCTGGTGCTCCTCATTCGGTGCCTATGGCGATAGCATCTCCTCCTCTTCCCCCGTGGGCAGCCGCTGTTTGCGGCGTAACCGCCATGGGCGGTCGTCTGCCCTCGTCATTTGACACCAATGAGGACTTCAGATTAGAGGTGAGAAGAGGAGGACGCCAAAGGAGGAGAAGACAGACCGAAGAGGAGCTCAAGAAAGAAGTAAGAAAGATGCTAACTAGTATTTTACACCCTTTTCCTTATATTAAGACTCTCGGAACTCAATTAACAACTCGCCATTTAGTCCCAGTGAATTTTCTATCCTTATGTTCGAGATAGGATGTATCCAAGTCATGTTAAATTAACTGGTCTTAATGACTCGGAAAGAATGAATGAAGAGGAAGAATCTTTTTTACACTAAGTTGATTTAAAAACTGTTTCGGAGGTCCTTGTAAATGAGTACGCATTCTTCTGTGGTGATACGATTAGAGGCACCATTTTAAAAGAAAGTTGTAAAATGACCTCAGATGTCGAGGCACCTTCATCAAAGCTCTACTATCAACAAACACTGTTTCAGCTTTGCATATCCATCTTCCGTTCTCTATCACAAATGCAATTTTATATTTGATAATGTCGCCATTTGTTCCATAATTGTAGCGAAACAGTTGCTAAATTCTTGAAAAAATGTTTCGAAAACCGGTTAAAAATTATAATAGTTTGAATTCGCTTAGACAAATACTAAATCAGTTCAGATATTAAATAATTTAAAGAGATAATTTGAATGTTAAGCCTTTATCAAGTAAAATAATGCCACTGTGATTTATACATAAGTTAAACATGTCATTCCTCGAGAGTTTAGACGAGTGTATACCAGTGGTCACCAATCTGGTCCCTATCGCCCACTAGTGGGCACTTTAAAGTTTTCAATCGGGCAGTGAGTATTTCCTAGATGATAAAAAGGGATAATAAATGGATAATGACTATGACGAAACAATAATAAAAAACTTTCGAATGGCTATACTACGTAAATTAATCGTTAAAAATGATCATTGTAAAGCATTTACTAAAATTATTTCCGTAAGCGCATAACTAAGCTTTTGGAACGGTAGGGAAATTATACTTTTAAATAGAGTGAAACAGTGGGCGGTATTTAACAAGGGGTAGATGTTGAAAAGAGGTTGGAAACCACTAGTGTATACGAAATAGAACTAGCTGAATTAAGAGCAATACAGAAATATGTCGCAAAAATAGAAATAAGTCACTAAAAAAGGAAAAAGTCGCTAGATCCAGAGACAAAATCGCTGTATCGGCATTGATGGCCTCTATGATACCTGCCTTAATACACTTAACTACCTATTACTTTATCATTTTAAAATTGTGTGCTTCCATATTAGTCGGATGACAAAACTTGAGTTGAGAGAAAATGGAAATAGAAGTTCCAGGCCGAATTATAGTATAGAATAAGCAGTAGTTGCCCTTCAAATTTTGCATGACTTATAAATAGAATAAATGATTGTCAGGCTATTTACAAATCATTCATCAAAAAGGATTATTTTTGCAAATTTCTCATAGAAGAATATTTTATGAATATTAGTTCCTAAAAATTAGCTTAATAATAACACTAATTTCTCACACAGGTTGCATTTTTGCAAATGAGTCTTAGTCGCACAAGAATGAAAGCATCGCAGGCGTTGGAGAGTTTGGCTTCCAGAGTGGAGACGTATGCAGAATATGATCCTTTCCTCACGCCCCCACAGCCGAGCAATCCTTGGCTATCAGATGACGTCACTTATTGGACGTTGAACGCTCCTTTGTAAGTATTTTTAATGACTTGATGGAGAAGAAATAAATATAGAGCGATTTTCGATATATTTTCAAATTGGTGTCTTTATGATGAGAAAGGGCAAAAGTTTGTGAAGAGAAAAAAGATGGCCATACATCTGTCTTGCATGTGCAGATAAATATTCATTTCTTCTTTTAAACCCTACTGTTTTATTTTAATTCATTCTCTTAATTATTAGACTATGATCATCATGATACAATCATATGGCACTTAGATGATCACAATAAGTTTTGGAATATTTAACAACTTGTTTGGTTACACAGGTGCATAGCATCTAAATTGGGCTGTTAATGATGACAACTTATTTATAAAGAGAGAGATAACTATATGTAAGGATATAGCTTGTAAATAAAACAAAGATAAGAAATCATTATTTTTACATGCCATAAAATCCATTGAGACAGTTGTGTAGCAAGATGATGGCATTGTTTTAAACATTTTGTGGGCTTAAACTTTAGGCTGAGTTGCAAGTGGTAGCTCCCCTGGCATCTGGTTTGATCCATTCACCAGAATTCATAGATTTCTCTGTCACCCAAGGGTGAAGGGTCAAAATAAAAAAAGAAAAAAAAAGACGCACCTTATAGGTCTATATAAAGAAATTTCAAAATCAAATGAAGAAGAGCTGAAAGCTGGGTAAAAATTTAATGAGCAGATAAGGTGTTATCTACATTCATACCATACAATTTTCATAAATATTACTTAGTAAACTCCATTTCAGAAAATCAAATAATCAACTACGTATGGAATTGTTTATTTTTAAATACTCTATCTAATATTTCTTCATAAAAATCATTTGCACAAAATAAATACGGAAAACTGAAGATATGTCATGAATCCTCTCTTTTGGATTGGAGTTTTCTTTTGTAACTACAAAAGCAAGGAATTCTCTCCTATGATTGTGTTTATCTTTTCTCAGAGTGGAGGTGCCAACAGAAAAGAGAGTAAAACGGTGGGCGTTATCAATGGAAGATCTAGTTTCTGATCCTACAGGTAATATTGATATGTTTATCTGTCTTTTTCAGTGTTAGCAAATAGTGATATTAGAGCAAATGCTTAACTAGTAATATGGAATGTAACGTCTTCATTTTTAATCATGCAATCATTAAATGTATGAAATATCATTTTAAAAATATATAAATATGTATATAGAATGAGTGTTATGTTTATTCACGATATTATTTATATTGGATATTCATTATCAGAAAGCCTAAGATTTAAAAAATTTTTTTGCAAGGATATTCTTGGAGTAAAAATAAATTTCCTCCAAATATACCTCAATTTTCAAACTCTCATTCAATGAAACAGAACTTATTTTCTGAGGCAAGCCTGTTGCTTTAGCATTCATATTATTAACCTTTATGTGGAAGTGGTGAGTTGAAGTTGGATGGCATCATTAGATATTAAACTCATTTATATGGAGTAACCATCAAACATTGTTTCTGCAAATTGTGCGGATTAGGTTCTTTAGCCTAACTTTCTCATTAACGTTTTCTAACAAATTTGCTCATCAATTTTTAAAATAAATAAAAGTTATAAATTAAAAAATCTACCATAGATGACAAATAGTAACTTATATTATTTTCATTTTCTATTATGCATGGTTAATTTTTTAACCCTTTTTCAATTCCTAGAAGTAACATTTTTCTATGGTTGCATTTGTTCATAATTCATTTTTGTATCAATTAGAATTATCAGCTGTGCATAGAATTAAATTGTTGTAGTATTGAGAAACTGTTTAATGATAATTATAATGCACTACTTTTGTCTCCTTTATTTTAATCCTCAGGCCTACAAGAATTCACTTGGTATCTCTACAAGGAATACTCGCATGAAAACATTCGTTTCTGGCTAGCAGTGAGGGATCTTAGACGTGCAGCACAATCACAAATACAGGACAGAATTAGAAATATTTACCAGTATGTTGAGGCAGAAAGATGGAACCTTTAGAATGAATCACAATGAGTTTTGTAATGGAATGCCTTGCTTGTTACCTACCAAAATATCGGTTTTCTTTGTCACTTAGTTAATATGATGTACATGGTATCAGAAAATATGGTCTTTAACTTATTGCAATGACTTTAATGCAATGAAAAATATTTCATGCAAAAGTTAACTAAATTTATAAGTATGCAAGGTAACTAAAGGAATTAAATAAATTCCAAAATAATGAAGCATTTTGTGATACTATAAGGTTCCATGAAGTAACTGCTTGAGTGATCTGCATTTATATGATATGAACATTTATGTTGTCTGATGAATTAATGAATTTTACTGAATGTTGGTTCACATCTCTCTTCTCATAATATTTGATCAGAACATATTGGCGCTGTTTTTAATCAGGGAGTTCCTGGTACCTGGTGCTCCGTGTGAAATCAACATTGATGGTCAAACAATGGAGAGTGTCCAGGCATGCTTAAAACAATTTTCGAAAGAAGAAAAGGCTATGGAGGCAGATGATGATAAGTCACCCTCAGAGGCTAGCTCGGTGAGTGGAAGCTACCTAATTTGAGGATATGCCATGGTGAAAATATCCACTCATGTTAATTTTATATTAAAAATAAACTGTAAACAAATTATTTTGAAGATTATATATTTTCTTCTCTTAAAAATATTCTCAGTTAAAGATTAAGAAAGAATTTTAACTTGGAGGGTATAAGAATGAAATGGCAAGACATCACTGTCACAAGAAAAGAGAGTGAAATGAGCGAAGATTAAATTATCATATTACTCTATATTTTTTAGCATACTTTTGCATACTATTCATTAAAAACTCCACATCCTTCACTTAACTGAAAATTCAAGTACTTAGCCAGATAACCCTACAATGATTGTTTTTTTCCTAATTCATTAATGGTTATTACCTGGAGTGTGACCCTTAAAGACTGAATTACAGGAGAAAATGATACTCTCTTTGCTTAAAAATCTGTTATTTTCTTCGATTTAAAATTATTTAGGATAAAATACTGTTGTTGATAAAGTCATTCCATCATTTTTAATTTTAGAAGTAGAAAAATAATGTGTTTAGCTATAGAAATGCATTATAAGGATTTAATTTTGTTTTCAGGTTGATCAATACCGAATATACTGCTTACAAGATTTTGATGCTAGCACTCACTGTGAATAAAATGTTTCTAAATTTCTTGAACATCTTTTTTCTTTGGTAGGTTTCACGCTATTCTGCTACCATGGGAGGGCTTTCACCACGTTTTTCTTTTGATGCTGCAGCTGAACACGTCTATGCACTTTTATTGATGAAAGACTGTTATCCACGTTTCATCCGGTCTCCTCACTACAAAGCTCTTCTTGCAAATGGTATCCAGCCATCGACAAAAAAGAGGTATAACATATTGTATATAATTTTCTCTTTCTCACATGGAAATGTTCATACATGAAATGCTGTAGATCATTTCATGTTTAATCTGTTTTTCTATTTCAATGTCTTCTTTTTATAACATTTTTCTTCACACAAGAACGTATGATCTGATACTTATACATCTTGAAAATCATTGTTAATGCTTCAAGTGTCATTCATACAGGCATTAAATGCATGTAAGAATGGTAAGATCGAAAATAAATTTTCTGAATCTCTATGAAATAAACTTTAATCTCCAAAATCCTTTTAATACCACCAGTACTTCATCATAGTTGCAGAATATATTCTATTTCCCACAAACTCATTTTTATTTACATATTTATTTATTTTCTTCAATCTTGGCTTAGGTGAAACTTTGATTTACTTTCTAAGGCAAATATTTTGTTTCTGTATATGCTACTCTTATGATAATATTTCCTTGTATTTTCCCAAGGAAAATAACTGTGGAAACTCTTAAGACGATTTTCTGTTATTAATTATAGAAGAAATTTCTGTTGTATTTTAGTTTTAGTTCCAATGTATATCTTGCTTTTGCTGTTTTTTATTTTTATTATGACCAAAAATATTTTGCATGTCCTTATGATTTATTTCTTTATTATGATTACAGAGAGGGAAATTTACCTCCTTTGGCCTTTCTCCTAATATCAATGGTAGGTGAGGAATTAGATTATATAACATACAATACTCATAATATATTTTATAAACAATATTTTTTGAAAAATCAGAAATTTCTAATAATAAGTGCTTTCATCTCTGAATTTCAGTGCTTAATTTGGGGGCAAAAATTAACAAAATTTGTATTACTCTAAGGCTGTTTTGGACTTTTTATTATATATTTTGTTTTCTGAAGCACATGAAGGATTCCATAATAATATTCATAATAATTTTAAATTCAGAATTAATAAGTCTCTTTTCTGTCTGAATGTAATAAAATTCTACACTTCCTTCCTCTCCTTTTGCAATTTTTTTTCAACATATATGATCCTTAAAAAATATTGAAGGGTTAACTCAGTTGATTTATGGTAGGATTATGCATGGTATCTGATTTAAATGATATTTTTGAAGAGTCAACAGAAAGTAATTTGATATGGCCCTTCTAGACTTTATTCAAAACATTATTTTCCTTCTCTTTCCAAACACTTAACAGAGAGAAGATATTTTAAGCAATGTGTATGAGATGTTTCTTATTGAGTTATTTGAAATTATTGTCCAAATTATTATCATTGTTATCTGTAATTTTACTGCTTGGATGACTTTATATTATCATGCAGTTGAGAGTAGAATTGACATATAATGGATTAGTATACACTCCGGACATGACTTTTTAACAAACAATGTCTAAGTTTTTTTTTGATAAGGGGAGCCAATCATTTGTATGCAAATTATATATGCAAGTAAATATACAATGAGAATAACTAACTGCCTTACAAAACTACAGATTCATGCTAACTGAATTACTTTCAGGTTCTTTAACTTTGGAGGACCAAACAAGAAAAAGGCATCAGGATCAGGAACCCAAGCTGCTAACATTGGTTTGGCAGGAAAGAAGAAGGGAGGTGATGACAGAAGTCTTTCAGGATCTATTCATGATCTAGCTGCAAATGCAGTGCGGCCTCCCATGCAGAGAGTGACACCTGGTGCAGAACAGGCACCATGGTTAGTGCTATTAATAGTATACAGTTCACATCTAAAATCAAAGTAACCATTTATAAGAGACTTTGGAAAAGTTCAAATTTATGATTTCATTAATTTATTTCATAAAATATTAATGTCTGACAAGTATGTATTTTATATTACTCTATGAAGTTCATCTTTCATAGTTTTGATTTCCATATAGTCAACTATTTTCAGCTGTCTTAAAGTTGAATGAAGGTTTTTGTTAGTCTGATTTATAGAGTAGCCACCTTTAATGGAAAATATCTATGTATAATTCTTGAAAGATGCCTTATTCCCTAATATATGCTCAAGTACATGGATTATATTCAAACAGGGGATCCAACCTAAAAAATGAAAGCCAAAAGGCATAGTGCTCAACAACCTCTACTATGTAGGAAAAATATGAGGAATCAAAACATTAAAATCGTACACAATTTTTTTCCTCAAAAATTTCTCTTATTCCTTCCTATAAGGGAATCCAGCACAGCAGTTCTGGCAACAAAGGATAATGATGTATGCCCTTGGGAAACCATTCCTTCTCCAAGAGAACAGCCAGAAGGGCAAGAGGAATCAGTAGTGGTTGAAGTAGAAGTGAAAGTACAAGCAAAGACTGATGTCAGCAAAGTGAAAGTAGAAGATGAAGGTAAGAAAAAAGGAGAAGAGAAGAAGACTGAAGATAAGGAAAATGTTGAAGATACAGGGAAGGTAGACAATAAAGAAGGAAAGTTGGAAGAGATTAAAGATCAGAGCAAAGAGGAGAGAGAAGAAGGAAAAGAAAATGAAAAGACAGTCAAGGTAAAAAACCATTAATCCAACAATTTTTTCAATGTAAATTTTCATCTAGTAACATCTATTAAAATTAACTTAACAATGCTGTATTGCATAATATAAAATTTATCATAAAAATTGGCACATAAGTCACTTTAATATTAACCAAAAAGTATTCAGCATAAACAGTTCTCTTACTAGGTAGCAGGGATACATACAGCTACATACATGATAGCAGGGATACATACAGATACTTGATATTCAGCCATACAACTGTGGTATTAATTGATTGAAAATTTGTATAAGTACCAGATGTACTCTATTTATAGTAATGTTCCTTCTATCATTTTAAAATTTAAAATTGAAGATTTAGTGGCGAATGAAGAAACATTACACAAGTATTATTACATAATTTTCATTTTAATTATGCAGAAATGGGGGTGTGGAAGTTGTGCCAGTAATGGTCTTTTCAATATCTCCCATGACCAAAATTGGAACATTTTTCCTTTAAGGTCACTTTATGTTTGCAGTAATTTGTTAAAAATTTGCACATAATTTCACAAATTCTTTGCATCTGTTGCACAAATTTTCCAGTAAATATGCTGCATATGCAAAAAAACCTAGACAGCCTAGTTAAACCTAAATCTAGATAGCCTTATTAACAAAAAATATAATGTAATTCATTATCATAATTTCCATTGTTTAACTAGAGGCTTTAATTTCCTCTCTTCCCTTTATCAGTTGCTCTGAAGCATTTGAAGTTTTCTATTACTTAGCTAAAGTTGTTAAATTTCCCAACTAATTCTGTGGCTTTGTTGAAAATTGGCAGATGGTTTTGAGCATTGAAATTCATCAACCCATTCATTTATTGAGTCACAAACAGTAGTACTGTGTTTAGGTAAAATTTTTCAGTAAAATTTCGTCAACTTTCAATGAATTTTCAGGAGGAACTTGAGCAAATGAGCATTGTTCAAGAAAGGGATGTAGCCAAGGAAGAAAATGTAGAGCCAGAGGTGACAGAGAAGGAAAAGGATGTGAAGAAAGAAGATGATACAGATGCAATAGACGAAGGTGCTGGACAGAGTGCAGATAAGGAAATGGAAGTAGAGGAGGGAGAAGAAGAGAAGGAGGGAGAGGAAAAGAAGGCTGTGATTGAAGAGTTGGGAGAAGGGGTGAGTGGTAAATCATATGAAGGGGAAAAGGGACGGGAGAGAATGGAGGTAGGGGAAGAGAAGAAAGATGTGGGAGAGAGGAAGAGGGGGGAGGAGAGGAGGAAGGGGAAGACAGATGAGAAGAAACAGAGGACAGAAAAGACACGGGAAGAGAAGGCAAGGAGAAGGGAGGAAAGAAGGGAAGAGAGGAGAGAGGTAAAGGATACATCTATCATCTCACCTCATGTATCACCAGGAATAATTTGCACGCTAAATTATGAGCATGAGCAGTTTGCATGAGGAATTCTCTCAGAAGAAATTCCATCAAGTTGCGTACTGCATGAACTCTTGACTGAATGAATTTCAAACTCTCTGTAGAATAAAAAATATATACTCACACTGTAATATATATTTGGTCTTGGCTCAATGTCTGGTAGCTGATAAATGCAGGTTATGATGAATTGAAGGATATCACTTTGAAATTTGGGCAACTCATTCTCTGTATCTTCAAGGGGTGTCTCTTTTATTTTCCCCACCAAACATGGAAAGTTTTTCCACAATTTAACCATTCTTTAACCCTTTAATAAAGAGTAATAGTGTACATTTTCATCGCATGTCCATGCATTGTGTAATTCTTTCTTCTAACAAATGAAAAGGCCTAAGAATTTAGTAAATTACCTAGTTGTGTCTTATGAAATTCTGTGTGATCTTTATTCTCTATATGGATGTAAAAATCATTAATTGACTCATAATAAGATATTTGCAACAAATTTTTGCTGCGTATTGAAACAACATATTTGTTTTCTTTGGTCATATTTATGAAAATGGCTAGCTCAGATGTAATATGTTGTAGGATTAGGATAATATTGATATGATCCTGAAGCTGTTCAGTGTTCTTGATTTCAGATGTCAGAATATTCAATTTTATTAATTAAAATGTTGTTTTCCAAAGTATTTATTTCACTAAATTATTTTTATATGTAAACCAAGACTTGTATGGCATTGTTTGTAAGAGAGGGGATAATAAAGTGAAATATTGGTTCTTTCAATTTCAAACTGAAATAAACATAATTCTCTGGAAGAGGTTTAATTATTAATCTCTGACAAATCCGTCATGAAAATGATAAATTATGTATTGCCCTTTACACAGTAAAGGATTAGTTTGTGAATGGAAACTTTATCATGGTTAAGTAATGTGAAAAAGGTATCCCCAAGGAAACATGAAATAGAAACATTTCAATATTGTAGTAGATGAATCTCTTTCGGCAAGAACTTATTAATTTCTGAAAATATATGCATTTCTGTTTATCATTCAAAAAACAGGAGTGTAAGGATGATTTCTCTTCCATTATGTCACATGTGACTCACAAAGACTACAAGTTACCTACTTCTTTCAGAAAAAAAATTGACTATAAAATTCATAATACATATATACTTAACTCTATTTAGTAAGTCACAAAATAACTTTGAATAGAAGACTTTGGCTGCTATTTCGTTCTTTATGTTGACAAAAGATAGTTTGGCAAATCAAAACTTCCTACCTTAATCATAATATCTCTCTCATGAAATTTATCTTATGAAAAACTTAAAATTGCTTTCATAAATGAATATCTCAGTAATCATAGGAAATTTTTATGAACATGTTCCTGAAAATTTGAAAAGCATTTAGCATTTCTTTCATCAGAATGTGAAATCATTCATTATTTCATAAATATGGGACATTATGTAAAGTGTCTGCATGGTACCAACATCTGGTTAAGATATAAAAAAACTGAAAGCAATGCAATAGGCTCTCTATAATTTATAGCATTAGTACAGATTCAATACAGTTTTTGAAAGCTGAAGTTTAATGGAGAATAGCTAGAAACAGACAGAACTGAAGTATCAGCCACAAAATTGCATGAAAATCTTTATTAGTTGCACAGATACACTTTCATATGTTTGGCAGTTGGTATTGTTATCTAAGAAAGATTTGGATACTATTTACTTTATTACTTTTGTTACAATTCAGGTGTTAAATTTGATTTATTTTCCACTTTTATTCACTTATAATTTCAAAAAATGTCCTTATTTGTTAATTTAACTTTTTGATTTACTACCCTTTCATTTTTTATTTTTGGCAGTATCAAATTTTGTATTGAATTATTTGTTTTGCTAAATTATCCAGCTTAAATTAACCCAACATGCACACATAATGCTAATGGACATGTGAATATTTCTCATTCTCGTTGATCTTCAACAGAAACTAGAAATGTAGTTTACAGCAACTTAAATTTACTTTCTATAGAACTAGTTGTTGATAATTATGTTTTAGATTCATCATTTATCACTACTTCATTTATCGCTATCTATACTACTTATTTCACTAAAGTTTCATTGAACCCTACAGAAGACATTTTCTACTTTTGGTTGGACAGTAAAATTTTACTTGTTATGAATAAAACAAATTTTAAACATTAGGGAATACATATACATCATAATAACTTACAAAACTCTCAAAATATTGATATTTTCACCATGTGTATTTAAATTAGCTTAGAGCTTATCCATGCAATAATTATCTGTGCTACCTTCATAGAATGCTACCTTACATTGAGTAGCAATGTATTCTTCAAAATTTCAGAAGAATATTTATAATTCATATTATAATCGCTGAATAAAAACAGCATAAATTACTGATTTGATTGGGGAAATTTCTAAAATTTGAGATAAACTATATCTGTCAGCCATCATTGAATTTTATAATTCCACTGATATCTTAGATGAAATTTGATGACATTAAATCACCATTTAAGAGGCGTAAATTAATTTAAAAACTAATTTTATTTATAATTTCAATAGTGTAAGCTGTTGACTTAACTTTCAGAATATGAAATTGCAAAAATAAATATTAACTATGAGGTCATTTTATTAAGAGCAGGAAGTAGTGTACATATTTACTTCTAAGAAGTTTGCAAATCTTAAATTTGAGTTGTATTGCAGAATTGTTTTAATAAATAGTTATTTCATAATGCAGTTAAATATAGCATGGAAATATTCCTACCAATATTAAATTTTAGCAGGATACTGCTTGATAAAGTTTAGAAATACTCCAAACTTTCATGCTTGTAAATAGACTGTCTTTTCTTAATTGCTTGCTATATTTCCAATCTGTACATTTTAGAGCCTAAGGAGTATATGAGTAGGAAATGAATAAACATAGAATATTTTCATTTGAATGATTTAATCACATCAAGTGATAGCAATTGCATGCATTTCTACAGAGTTTCCCCTGATTGCACCTTCTATTTTATGGCTTAATGAATGATATTCATCAATATATTTCATAATACAAAAAATCAGTAAAATAAATAAATATGATATTTTCTTTTTAAAATGTTTCATTGTATTCTTTTAAAATACAATAGCCATTGAAATTTGCTTAAGTGAAACATATTTAAGAAACTTAACAAATACATTTGAACAATTTTAATGCACTTATTTAATAAATAATTCTAAGGATGATAAACAAGATAATAACTAAATATCTAGAAATATCGATCCTCTTTTTGAATAATTAGAGCTGGACATCACATATTGACAAAATAATATGCACAAAGAACTATTCAGTACTAATACGTGGCAGTGTCATTCAAAGCTGGCAAATTGACTTTGATGTCCATAAGCGGATGATCACAACCTATGAATAGGTTAAAGACTGCCTTATTTCCCCAATATCAGGGTGGAAGTAGAGAAAAAAATGTGGGGAAAGCAGAACCTGGAAAAGAAGTCACTGCTGATACAACTAATCAGGGGCAACAAATAAAACCACCAAGAGAAACAATGGATGAGGGTGGTGAAAACAGTGGGGTTGTGATAGGAAGTGCAGAACAAAGTGATGAAAAGGGACAAAAAAGGAGGAAGGAGGGGAAACGTAGACACAGGAGAAAGGGAGGGGAAACTGATGGTCATGCGACTAGCACAGGTGGAGGAGCAATGGAAGTTGCTGTCACCACTTCCGAGTGGCAGCAGGAGAGGAGACAATCAGAAGAAAACGATGTGTGTCCATGGGAAGATGAGTGAGTCAAATTCTATTTCATTGCTTATCATTTAAAAGAAGCTTAAATCAGCCATCTGTGCCTCTCTTTTTTTGAAGTTACTGCCAGTAATTTTCCTAATTATTACACTTTTCTGGCTTTTTCTTATGATAATTACATTCCTGAATTTTTCATTATTGAGATAATTTCTTCTTTAGTTTTACAGAGCTTAAATTTAGCGCATTTAATTCCATCTATCTTACATATTTCATTATCATAACTTTTTTTTAGGTTTAGATTAGACAATTTTGCTAATGTACACTGCTAATTACTGTGCCTTTCTACCGACTAGGTATAACCTTCAATCTCTAGAGCAGTATTTCTAAAATTTCTTGGTCTTTAGTCCCACTTTCAATCTTCTAAAGACAGCCCACTCCCATCAAATAGTAAAGAATTAGTTTTGCTAATTGACTGTATTACATAATTTGCAAGTTTTAGTATGATTAAAAGTTCTTTGACAGCTGAGGTCATTTTACTCATTGACCCCCTCAGGGAATTTAACATGGGACTGCTTTTACCGAATTTGAATGCGTTGCCCACTTGGTTATCCAGGAGTCCCAATTTACAAATATTTTGTTAGGTGATGAAAAACAGTAAAACTTGCATAGGATTTATTTGCAATGAAGCAAGATATATAGAATTCAAAATAATATCATAATTAGAAATAAAATGACATTAACATGCTTGTCCTACAAAATAAGCTTGAAAGTCCTGCTACTGGTACGTGACCCACTGGTTGGAAAACACTGCATTAAAGGGTATGAAGGTTTTCTGAAATACTTAGGTAGTCTGGTCATTCAAGATGGTATTCTGAGGTAATTCCTGGTGATTTTTTTTATGAAAAACAAGAATCACTTTTGGAGAAGATGAGACTATATTTATGTTCCAAAGCAAATTGATAATACATTTCCAGAATACCAATGTCAATCTATTTTCTCCTTATCTTTGGACACAATCAATAATATCATTACTACCCAGAAAAATTAACTTTTATGAAGAATTCCAACATAGTACTCTAGCAATTGCAAATAATAATCCCTGATTAGAAGCAATTATTAGAGGAGTATGTTATAGTTTTTCTAGTCCTTGCATGAAATAAACAGTATTTATACTCTTATATAAATGTTAAATTATGTTTATTATAGTTGATTCCTTTAAATTCATCCTTTTGCATGAGGCAGGCATGAGGAACTTCATCAAACACAAATGATCAAGTAATTTCCAGCATAATACAAAGAGTTGTGAAGTTAATTATTAACCTGATAAGTGAAATTATGAATAGAATTACCAATAGATGAATCTTATAAATTCTATTTACAGTGGCTATATCTATATTTGCATTGATTGCAACTCAAAATAGACCAATGGAAATAAAAACTAACTTCTTTGCATGTTGAAACTTTGCCATGGTTCCATAAAAAATAAGATCTAAGAATCAGCAAAAGAAAATTTTCTAGTTACAATTGAAAAAAATCAATTAGTGTTTCATCAAAAATATTTATGACTTAGGCTGATATTTGTAATTTTAGCCTTCAATTGTGTAAACAAAAGACAGTATCCTTATACCTTGTTTTAAAATCTGATTAAATTTCATTTAGATTATCATTTACATTGAATCTAGAAATCTTATTTAGATTACTAGTACTTCTGAACAATTAACACAGTTTCATAGCCATTAGATTTATTAGCAAGTACATAATATTCAGCTTTTTAATAGGTCTTTACTCTTTTTGCTAGGGATACATGTAAGGTGGATACCCCATTTGTGAAGACATATGCCACTCTGGGTTATCTGTAATAGCTGAAATCTGCGGAATTGAAGCTTTTTCCTGGTTGAGCTGCTGTTCTGCATGAAAAGGTTACTCTTTTGGGTGGAATTGAGAATCCCAAATGTTCCTTGCAAATCATAGCAGCAGCAACCCTGAATTTGGTTCAGGATTTTTTGAATAAGCTTGGCACTTGTCAATCACAGCTGTAATTCAAAACCACAGGGAAATACACTTAAAAGCTTAAGTTGTTATTCCTGAGGGAGAATAGCTTTTTACATGCCAATGAATGAGTAGCACATTTCTAAGGAATTGGAAAGAGAATTTTCCATTCATCAAAGCTCTTGTTTTCTGATGAGAGCACATGTGCGAAGATTTATGTGAAAAGCTGTTAATTTGCTTGGAGATGTGAGCAGTCACAAAATAGCAACGTTTTAAATCACAATTCCCAAATGTGATCTTTGGTTTGGTTATTACATTACAGGATGTATGGAATTTCTGTTGGTATGAAAACTTGGAAAGTTTCATATCTCGACACTAATTTTTTGATGGATTCTAATGTATTAAAATCCTTAGATGTTACAAACCAATTTTGGAAGAATTATTCAATACCTAGTTGATTTATGAGTTTGATTTGAGCTACAGCTGATTGCAACATATCTTAACTATATAAGTGAGCTGAGTAGATATTTTTATGAACATTAAGTAATTTTTATAACATATTTTAAAATATGATTCAATAATTCCATTTCACAATGAAATTGGTTTAATTATACAGGGTTGTCTCCTCAGATAAACCAAAGAAACTGGTCTCATCAGATTTAGTAATCTAACTAATTTTAAGCTGCAAATTTTTAAGCAGTTGTGTATCTGTAATTTCCAGTTTCTGAATATTTCATTTTATAGGGAAAATGATCATTCTCTTTTAATTTAGAATTTCTGCAAATTATTTATGTTTCTCATGTATTTCGATTTTATTACATGAATTTTAGTCACTTTCAGGGAAAAGTGATTAAACAGTGAATGTTTATATAACATGTTTATATAACTGCATTGAGAAGTACTCTCAACAATACATTTACTTGATGTCATGATCATCAAATATTTAACATTGAAGAGAATGACTAATGGTTTTAGATTAATCCATGCAAAGTTTAAACAAACATTGTGAGGACTAAGTGAGAAAATATGAGAAGCATATATGGAAATTTTCATAATAATCTGACTGATTTTCATTTATTATAATTTTTTCATTTTCTCATTAGCAATGATACCTTAATGTACAATTAATAAGTAAATATTTGTGAAATTATAATGGAATTAAAATGGTAGCACAAGAGTAGTTAAAATGGCTGTGTAAAATAAATAAAGTATTGTCTATTTTTAATGGAATAGGCAGAAAATAGCTATGGTTATATGGCCCAAAGAACAAGAAAGGACCTTGTGTAGTTGTTATTTACAACTTAAATTCAAAGAGGCAATGTTTCGTAAATTTTTATCATGAATGTTATATTCTAGTTGCCTCATTAATTAAGCAATGAAGATGTTACATACCCAAAGAAATGTGCCTAGAAACTAAAATTATTTATGCACAGTTAGACATGTTAGTGTTTAACAAAGATTGCTGTTGGTGCTGTGATTCCCTTTAGATACATGTTTCAGAAAATTGTCAGAAAATTGAGTATTTTCAATCAATTTTGAGGAGATATTTTAATGCTTTAAGAACATAATTCATCTAGCACAGGAACTATGTTTGGTCAGTTTTAGTTGTTATTACAATGAAAGAAAATCTGTGAAGACCTTATTTAGTTAACAGCTAGAGATAAAGAGCATTTCTTTAAGGGAAATGTGAATACATTTCTTTAAGGGAAAACTGCTAATTTTGCATCTACCAATTAGATTATGTTAGCATGATTAGATTTTTTTTACACATATATCAATGAATTACCAGTAAACAATGGTTTATTACTTTTACTCCAGTTTTAAAACTTTCATTGCATAAACAATTATATTCATTACAAGTATTGGCTGTATCATTTCTTGAGAATAATTTTCAAAACATTTTCAAGTATTAAATTTTGATGAAGAAGGATGTAATTTGTCATTAACATCTTCTAAATGATATTATGGAAATTAGGGAAGGGAAACTAAAATTGATGCTTTAAGTTGCAAGGTCATCTTATGAATCATGAGTGATTATCAACTCACAGAGGGAATCTCCATATTCAATAGAATATTTACTCTATTGAATATAACAAATCAATAGATTTTGCTTAACCATCTTTGGTTGTATATAAATTGACAAAAATAGCTTTAATTACCCAATAGAAAATAACATTAAAATGATATGGCAATTTTGGAGAATTATTTATAGTGTAAGCAATTTGATCAGCTTCTAATCTAAGAAATGCATTACTTTTTACATATTAAACAAGCAATTAATATCAACTCCAGATGGGTTACCATAATTGACAAAACATAAATCTAATTTTTTTGTAAAACTGCTTGGTTTATTCAAATTTACTTTTAGGTAGAAAATGAAGATGAAGGTTGGAATTGTTTGTGAATCTCAGTATTTTTAAGCCAGGATTTAATTTTATGAAGATTTTTGCTGAAACCAATTCAATAATGAGTTTGATTTTCTAGGATTTAATCCATAATGCTATTTATTATATCTTGTAGTGGTAACAATTTCAAAATTATTGCTAGTCAAAATATTACCAATTTACTTTGCTATAGTTTGATATCTTAAATGTGAACATTGCAGATTATCAAAAGATTTGGATATTTTGTTAGGTTTAATATTTGTTAGCTTTTAGTAAAATTTTCGAGTAAGTGGCATCCTATGTTATGAGTATTAGAGACACAGTATGTTACTAGTGATAAATTCATCAATCTACATTGAAAATGCTTTACACTTAAATAATATTCCTATTAGTTTACAAAGACTCTATCTTATATGTCAAACTAATATGTCAGTTTCAGATAATTAATCTGCAGACATCCTTTCCTGAGATTCTTTTCTCTCCTTTGTTCATGGATTCCAGGATATAATACTGATTACCATCAGTAATTTCCTGTCTTTTTTATACTGGTCCATGATTATCTGCAGCACCACATTATTCTTCACTGTTACATTTTTCTGTCCTAAATAATTAATTTCTCAAAAGAAAAATTATAACATTTCTCTGGAACATGATTTTGTAACTTTATTTCATGACATAACCATGATGAAAGCTTCCACTAAATCTGGGATATTTCATATTTGATCTTAAAAGTTTCCTAACACTCAAAGATATTACTAGCAACTTATGAAGTTTACTTCAGCTTCATAAATATTTTGTGCATTCAAGAAATACTAATCTTAACATAAATAATCCATCATTATACAAAATAAATATGGTAAAATAATGTCTGTAAAAGCCCACTGTAACATATCCATTTCTAGTAAATATCAGGAATTTTATAATTCAAAGCTTCTCTTGGCTAACTTGTTTGAATATTTTTCTTTGAATTCTCTGGAAAATTTCCAGTCTCATGAAGTGTCTCCTTACATTTCTGCACTGTTAAAAATGGACTGTATAAGAGATAATTACAAATACTGTATGTAAAATTATTTTAATTTTTTGTAATCAAGACAAATTGATTATAAAATTCTTCATCTTCACTGTTTTATGGTTCAACTAAGAATTGCAACTCAATTTTTAAATAACTCATTTGAAACTTTTAAAGTTGAAAATAATTGCTCTTTAAGCACCACTGATGAGATAATTGCAACTGAACATAGAACAACTTTAACTTTAAAACAAAGAGAAAAAATATGCCTCATATTGTCTTCTTCCATAAAATAAGTATCACTTTTCCAATAATAAAATCCTATATTTATTACAAATTTCAACGAATTTTTTCATGTACAAACCATGGGATAATGATTAAATTCACTTGGGGTGCTGGCGTAGGATTCAAAATAGAAGCAATTTTACATGCCTAATTATTGTCATAATTAATCGATTCTCTAAATCATACAAGTGAATATTGAAGTCAATTGAAAATTGCTAATATTACGAGAATGATATTGGTTTTACAGAACTGAATACTATAAATTAAGTTAGAAATTTCTTGGTTAATATTTGACTAAGTTAACCTATGGCATCTCAGATTGGAAGCTTTCAGCACTATAAAAACTGAAATTAAAGCAATTATGCATAATTGATTTCATTTCAGTTTTGATAATGCTGTATTTCTGCTACATGCCTATTATATTGATGATTTAGAATTTTGTTTACAACTGTTTATTGTACTTTTAATTTGATTTGCAGTAAATTTTCAGACATATCTGGCTCTTGATGTCAGTGGCATTTTCCATATTTGTGACAGTACTGAACAGAATAAACGTGTGTTACAGTTGCTCCTTTTAAGGTAAAGGTCGAATGTTGCATGTACTGTTTCCTGAGAGTATTTAATTTTTGGAAAATTTTTAGGTGTTTTAAGATTTTGTAAATAGGAAGAATCAACAATTTTGGTAAGGTATTTAATAAACTGTTGATGTTGATACAAATACAAAACTGTTATAAAATTGGGTACTTGTTAGTGTTGTGCAATAGATTTAAAATTTTATGGATGCTTATGTGAGATGTTGTAGATGTATAAGTTAGAGCAAAAATTATGCAAGAAAAGTTGTATTGCTCTGATTGGAGAATTTATTCAACCAACCATGGGCTATTCTCAAATGTTAAAAATTCTCTTGCTGATCTTTTTATCTCAAATGCTTCAAACATTATTTCAAATTTACATAATGATTCATAAACCTCAACTTTACATAATCATTGATTCAACTGGCAAATAACAGAGTGATGTTTCAACATGTATAGGAAAAATGATTAATAAATTATATGATAATGACAAATTTTAAAAATTTCCAAATAAAATTACAACAAACTTAAGACTATATCTATTGATCAAATAAGTATCTAATATTTGGTTACCTCAAAAAGTAACTCTTTGAAGTCAACCACAAATCAATCTTCTCCTCTGTGTTTTCATCCTTTCCACTTCATTCAGAAAAATTTCTAAGATCACTCTACATGATAAAAATGTCTTGTAATAATGTTAAATGTAGTGATGAGGCAAACAAACAATAAAGATGCTTTTCATAAAGGAATCAATGACACTAGAAGCTTTTATATTTGAAACAAGAGGAAAGAAAAATATTAAAATTTTCATTACCCCATCTTAAGTCTCAAATTTTATATATTTTAAATGAATACATCACTCAAGAAGGAATTAAAATCACACATCAAACATGTCCGTAAACCAAGACTGCTGAGATAACACGTTTATTAAAGATTTACTTTGGTATGGATCTGAGCATTTTGGACCTTACTCATTGAAGCAAAGGTTCCTTTGAATTTCATTGGAAGTATTATCATATCATCAGTATCCTCAATATTATTAATATGGATTTATAAAACAGTAAAATTTTCATAGCTTTTATCCATTATTTGCCCATTATCCATTTCACCCAAAATAAAGACATTATATATTTTGATTTCATATTAGACATATCTGTTGTGACAAAAAGTGATTGAAGAATGTATACAATTTATCAGCCTATGTAAAACTGGTTTATGCATTTCATACATATTTGCATTCATCAATTCCAATTTTTCCAAGTTGTTGAAAACTCATCCATTAAAATTGGCCTAATATTTGGCATTTAAATTTTGATGCCATCTAATGTGCTCTCCAATCCATTTTGAATGTTCCAGGGTGAAATCATCTATAATATTTCTGTATTAGTGTTTGTATAAAGAACTGTACCTGTCAGCATGTTCTCATATGAAATATAAATTAAGAGTGAAGCACTGGAGAGTAATCCACAAGCAGAAGGATTGTAAATTTGATGGTGGTGTATGAGTCAAAGGTAGAATTTTATGTATATTTCATGGCAATATAGAATGAAATATTTTATACAAAACAATTTCTTATTTCCTTTCCTTTAATTCAAGAAATAAAACAGGGAGTATTTTTTTCTTTCAGGCGCAGCTAAGGAAGTTATTCCCTTTTTTTACAAAAAATTTCCTAGTTTGTGTTTATGAGACTTAGCCAAAGATTCAGGACGTAAACATTCTTTTTTAATGTTAACATCCATAGGATGCAAGAAATATGCAGGATGAAGCCACAATAATACAGCAAAATGAAAGTTAGTCTTACTGTAGTTGTAGAATTAGAAAATTTAAGGCTCCCGGATAGCCAATTGGCAACGCGTTTGACTTCGGTGAAAGTGGTCCCGGGTTCGATTCTCGGTGGGGGCCTACGTGCGAAATGACCTAAGCTGTCAAAGCACTTTTAACAATACTACTACTAGAAAATTTAACTTTATACAAATGGCTAATAGGTATATTTGCAACCGTAGACTTCCTTTCAATTAATGAAGCAGATTCATGAATTCGATCAAAAGAATCAAAGTACAGGAAAGTAATATACATTTTTTAATAAAAATGGCAATAATGTTAACAAAGCCAAAGATTATGTGAAAGAGAGAAATATTGTTCAATTATTGTGAGCAAAATAATAAGAGAATATAAGATGAATAAAACTTAGCATCCTTGATGGATTCATAAATGATGTAGAACTCTTGGTTAGAACTATTTTGATCATTCTGTTCAAAATTTGTGGTGAGAAGTAAACTTGTGGTATGAAGGGAGTTAACTCTATATTATGATGAAGATTTTGTTATATTAATTGTGGGTTTCCTAACACTCAAAGATATTACTAGCAACTTTATTTTTAGGAAAGATTATGCAGTATAAAGTATAGAATAAAAAGAGGGTAAAATAAGAAAATAAAAGCCCTTTAAACAGAGAATATCCAGGAGTTCAAATCTTGGATAGTATAGTAGTATTGCTTAAAAATGCTTCAACACCTTAAGTCATTTTACTCATGGGCCCCCACTGGGAATTGAACCGGTGACTGCTAATTTGGCCTTCGAGTCAACACAACAGTTTCATGTGTACAGCTAATGGAAGCATAAATCCCAGTTCAGGTTCTATGTATTAAATATAGTAAATTTGATAATTTGAGAAACATTATAAAATATAAGTTTTACTTGAATTTATCCTCAAATGTCCAGATATATGAATCGATATATTTAAGAACCAAGGAAGAGAAATCTCTCTTCATGCATGGTTCATAGACTTATTCTGTATGTATTCTTACTTCTGAATTCCCATTCATTGCAGTTTCAAAGTATCTGAAATGCTTTTCACATTCAAAAAATTGCAAGGATTATTACCTTCATATCTTAGAAAACCCCTTTGGCATTGGCTATCGCTGAAGCAGGCTTCTAAAAGTGAAGTTTATTTTGAGCAATTTAATTCTTCCACTGCAAAGAAAATACATTAATCTTTCTATTGGTTTGATGCTACATTACTCAACTAAATTCAGTTTTGCCTTCATATATTTACACTTATTTATGTTTATTGTCCAATATTACTTATGCGGAAATTTGTATTTATAATTTTTTCCGGAGTGTTTCTAAGAGTTTGCTGCAATACCCAGTAGTGAACACATATAACTTATTTTATGATGTGGCAACCTATCTTAAATATTCCTGTTTTTGCAAATGATCTCCATATGAGTAGATTATCATGTTCACAGAAGATGATGGTGGCAACCAGCAATTTTTGGGGTAGATAGCAATTTTATTACATTCTGCTCTAATTTTCATGTTTTTCATTGTGGAGTTGGACTCCACTCTTTTCTTTTTTCACCACTATAAATGCTGATTAATGTGAATGCTTCCCATTTTTAAAGAAAATTACTTCTCACCACTCCAGAAAAAGTTTTCTGCCAGTCATCAGGGTATACTAAGCAATCCACATTACTTTCAAGCCGATGCCCCTAATCATATCATTCACTCCTATCAGAAACCCAAATTCATTGTCATTTTCTTCTGTATCCATTTATTCTTTTCTTCTTGGAGCTTGAAACACTTAAAAGAGAGAATAATTTATCGATATCACACTTTTGATAAAATCTATTCCTGCAATTATCTTTTTCATTAATGTCACACATCTAAGTAGAAGAAGAAAATCTCCAGACACCTCTCATGTGGCAGTCTTTAATGTAATCCTCTTACTTCCTATCCCTTCTTCTGGGAACTAATTTCCCTTTTCATCTAGGAGCTTTACCTTTTAAAAGGTTTCTTCTTCAGTTTATTTCTCACCAAAAAATTTAACAAAAAATAACCCTACCTTATCTTCTTCTTCCAATCAACTGTGTTTGCCCAATCCATAACCTACTCAGATATTTAAGTAACTACGTGCGAAATGACCTAAGCTGTCGAAGCACTTTTAACAATACTACTACTAATACTAGAGGAAGCCTCAAGTTTTTACTTTTCTAAGTAATTTTATACTCACATAATCTTAATATTCTGTGTTAATACTCTAAATCCTATTTTATTATTCCTTTTCTCATATGTTTCATTTGATAGATCGCCACTTGTGCTTATACAAAGACTATCCTTCGATACCTTAAATTATCAAAAGGGGAAAGTGTTTTCTCATTAGTATAGTAGAAAAAGTCTTCAAGGGAGGACCCTAACCCCCCTTGGCTCGAATTTCCTAACAGTTAGTTTGCTTGCAAACAACGGCTTTTTGGAGTTCTTCTCAAACTCTAATAACTGCCATTCTAGCGTTAAAAAATGTGCAAATTTCAACCATAGATACGAAAGACAATTATTTAAAACCATTAAGTTATATTTTGACGGTCTAAGAAAAAATAATCCATTAATGTGAACATCTGGCAAACGTAGCATAGAATTATGAACTAACGTTTTCGTTGGAGGTTTAAAACGATCCTAGAGTCACTTTTGTCGATGTTACGCACCTACCCGCTGAGAACATTCCTGAAAACGAGGGAAAGCCCATTTTGGCGATTCTTATAAGGCCGGTTAATCCAGGGCTTTCCGTTGTTAAACCCCTAATTCATTAACAGCCGCGTTCCAATTTCTTTCCTTACAGTCAAACTTTCGCCACTAAAATGAAATGAAAGAAATTAAGGCGCCAAAAATTTGCGAAACAGATAGAAATTAGTGCAAGCATAACAAAATAACAGAAAATTCTATTTCTAGTGGTTAATTTTGATTTTTATTACTAGGGTTTTACTAGTAACTAGCTTGTTAGGTTTAGTTATTGGCTTCGCTTATATCTCTACCAAAATGTAGGTTAGAGCGATTTCAACATGGAAACAAACAGCTCACCATAAATTTAGAGGATTATCACATTAACTTTCTGATAGTGCAAACATGTGGGGTTGAAAGAAAATACCATTACCGGTGTTTGCGTAGCTCACCTAGGAATCCTGGTTTGCAGTTTAATTTTTGAATAGATTCATCTGGTTTATACCAACGAGTTGACCATATTAATGACGTAATCTACATTGAAAATAGGTAATAATATTAATTCATTATAAATACTCTTCAATTTATAGCCGACGAGCTTATAATGAAATTTGCAGCAGCGTAAAATAATTCATGGGGTTATCAAAGATACCGAGTAGATAACGCAGTGGGAGGCTTTGCAGTAGGCGTAGTAACAAAGGCTTGTTTCTATCTGAATATGGTGATCTATACTTACAATAACGAATGCTAGGAACGTGAATGGCTCGTTTCCATGGTACGGAACAAACAATTCAGACAAAGGGATATTATCTGCTACGAGAAATGCCATATAGTTCTTTTACATCGTTTGCCGGCTTCGTTTCATAGACAAAATTAAATTAGAAATATTGGTCCCGCGTCCTACAAAATCGACGAGGACGTATCAAAAGAACGGAAATGTAAAACTCTTATTTTGGTCATTGCATTCTGTTTTCGATAGGAAACTGCGAAAAGTTAGATGAAATAAGCGGGAATTTGGTGGCTATTAACAACCCGTCTCCTTGACGACGAAGGCTTTTGTTAAAGCCGAGCTCATGCATTTTCCCATAAGAATACATTAAGAATTCAAGCCTATTTGATAGTAATGGCGAGAAGATAAGTCTTCGAGAAAACGAGCCAATTTCCTGGGTTCTATCATTTGTTATTATGATAAAAAATTCGCAGAGACAAACTCACGACCATGCACGAGCGTTTCTCAATATATTTGTCCGTTCGCCGAAGGACAAACTCGTATAGTGATCAAGAAGGTGATTAAACATCAAGGTATTTATCAGTGAAGGGAGAGGAAAGGAAATAATTTTTATGACGAATGGATTTCTAGCAAAAAATAAGAGTAAAAAGTAGTTCTTTTTTAACAATTTTAGCTTTCAATTCTACCACTATTAATACTTATAAAACTTCATGGGGCGAATAAGTTATGAATTGTATTATTATAGACTTCATAACCAATTTAAGTTCCGTCGTTCTTGATGGGGGAGTTTACTAGTATTGAAGTAAATCTGAGACAGCATACAATAATAACACTAGCAAGAAATATTGAGGTAGCGAGGCAAAATTAACATATTGGGACCGAGACTTGAGTGAGAGCGTGTTGAAAAGCAATGAGGCCTGCAGTGACGCATACATTTGATATGAGCCCCGGTCTGACACCCTGGTCTTAAATGATAATTAGAAACCAGCGATAAGAGAATGCGATGAAAGATAAATAGGGAAAAGTTATCAGGCTTGAAAAGGATTTAAAGAAAGCGATGATGCGAAAGAGAAAAACAGCAGCGAGTGGACGTGAAAATGAAAAATAGGGCGATGGGATGATCGTTGAGCGAATCCATCAAGTGAATGGATGACAACAGAATTGTAAATTAAGCAGAGAAAAATCACCACTCTAGAAAATATGTGTTGGAAGACTACAAAAGAAGTGAAAGGACACCTTCGACTGGGATTTACAGGTGTTGAAGAAGAAACAGACTGAGCCTCAAAAACAGAAAGAAGAAAAATGTTGTACTTGCTTTGAATTTGAAATGGAAGAACAGTTTCGAGTGAATGGCAAATAAGATTGGCGTCTTACGGAAATCTGACTCTGATCTATCCCCTACTATCGTTTTAATTTACTCTAAGTAACCAACGAATAAAGAATTAAGATGTATATATGCATATATAGGCAGTTAACAATAGGTGAGGGAAGTAACCAAGTACAATTCCACTAGAAATGTTAATAATTACATTGTATATGTACGTATATGTATAAATTCACACATTTTTTAATGAAATAACAATACTTAATGGAGATATAGAAAAATCAACTAGATACAGCAACGTTTCAACATCCATTACAGTACTGCTTTCTAATAAAAAAAAATACAAATAAGATTTTTTAACCAAACTTAAGATCAATGCCAACCAATGAATCCTTGGGTATGTCTTTGCCCCAGTGCCAGAGGCGTTAAGCGTCGCCTCTGCTCTAGCTTCTCACGTGTTCCTGTTGCATTAGGTCCAGTTTCTGCTGCAGGGGTGAACAGCGGTGACTCGATGAACTTCTTTTTCAAGAACGCTGCAATGTCCGCACTTAATTGCTCAGGATGGATGGCAGAGACCCTTTAGAGCTAAGTCTGCTCTTCCCAGGTATCTCCTGTCGTCTCCTCGAGGTTCACCTCGGACTGTCCTCTTCCGAGAGTACTTCCTTCCTTCCCTTTCATGACGTGCTTTCTGCTGCCCTAATCACCAACAGTCACTAAAACTGTCACAAAATTACCCGGCGCGCAATACAAACACAGCACCACAAAACATTCACACACAAAACGAAATACGTCTGTCCAGTACATGCAGAACGAAAATATAAACAAAGATGCTGTTCTGGGGCTCCCGGATAGCCAATTGGAAACGCGTTCGACTTCGGTGAAAGTGGTCCCGGGTTCGATTCTCGGTGGGGGCCTACGTGCGAAATGACCTAAGCTGTAGAAGCACTTTTAACAATACTACTACGATACTGTTCTGATATATATATATA
>KZ308747.1:329485-360266 GCA_000376725.2 Ladona fulva
ATATATAGACAAGATATACGTCTAAAAATCTGCTCTACAGGAAAAGGTTACGGTTCCAAGTCGTGTGAAAGCTAATCTGACATGTTTCAGTTTTACCAAAAATGAATGTTATCTCGGAAAACAGTCGGAGCTCGTGAAAGACATCCAAGAACAACCGAAAGGAGGATTTTCATATGAACCGATAAAGTCCTTAATTCGCATAAAGAATTTATTCGAGAGCGGAAGGAAAATCTTTCACGAGTTTCCCTTATCTCCCACGCAAAGGCGTAAGCGGAAAAAGAAAGAATTCCAAGAATAAGGTCAGCAGAAAAAATAAGGATCACAAAAATACAAGGAAAAGGCTAAAAGCTGTAGCTGGAAGAATTCTGGAAATTGAGTAAGCATAGTGCACAAATAAGGGAGTCTGGAAACTCATTCAAGGGCAACTTTCATAAGACAAAGCACGACAATAAAAATGTACTATATGGGTCATCATTAGTTGAAAAAAATTGAACTTTAATTAGTTTCTTTTGATCATAACAAAATTCTAACAAATATATGTCGATTTGCGACAGTAATTCGTCAATGTCATTTACTGGACCACTTCTTTATCATTAGAGAACTATTGGAGAACTACAGAAACACAAAGTTAAATTTGGATACGATTTTGAAATCAATCAGATAACTAATAGTAATAAAATGGAGAGAATTTCGTTATCTATTAAAATTACTATAATTATTAGACACTCTTTGTGAATTAGGGAGTAAAGATGTTAATGTCAAAAACCTACAGAATATTCCGTAAGTTCAAGGGTTAGGTGTAAGACGAGACGTGATAGTCTCAATTTCTCCCGCATAAAGTCGCGTTATTATAAGATGCTTAACATGATGTATTTGTACTATTCTCTGTTTTGAGATTTCGGGTTTTATTAAAAAAAAGGAAAAGCGGAGGAATGTTGAAAGGAAACAAATATTTGGAGTACTTCGTTTCTGGACCCGGACTTAGATGAACGAATTCAATTGGGATAAATTGGGAAATATGAGCACAAGACATACATTTCTTGGGTTTGAAAAGAAATTAAAAGCTGTTTGAAAAGAATTAAGTTTAAAAGTCGTTAATATTTTGTTTTCGAAAAAATAAAAAATACATACACTAACGGTAATCATACTTTCTTACGTAAAACATTTTGTCCTACTAAACTTCACTTACCATCGAAATGAGATCGATAAATGCTCTGTAGTTAAGGAAAGGAAACAATTGCGTCAGAATCGCCTGTGGAAAATTAGTGGAATGAATATGAATGTAGTCATCTCATTGTCAGTTGAATACCTCGGAATTATTCTTGCAAATAAACAGGAGCACGCATGTCCGAAAATTCTTCGGTGAAGCAACTGAACAACTCGGTTTTGTAAAGCGCATTGGAGCTAGATGCGATACAAAAGTTAGGGGACGATGTTATTTCACCTTAGTCAGGCCCCATCTGGAATGTGCGGCGCGCATATGGGATCCTGCGGATGAAACGTGTACTATATAGCGAACCCGAGAAAGTGCAGCCCAAGGTGATACGATTTGGTAAAATGTGCTACGATAGAAAAGCAAGCGAAAATTTTACGAAAATGCTCCCAGACACGGGTTGGGAATCCTTGAAAGAAAGGAGATTAGAAGGTTGGCTGCGATTGGTTGATAAAGTAGTGGAGAAGTAACATTTACGGAGGACGTAACGGGTATTATGCGACCCCTCTGATACTTCGGCCGATCCGACAATGAGTGTAAAAAAAGTCATTTTAGGAACTCATTCTTTCCGCGAAAGATACGCGACAGTAATAAGCAAAAGAGGTAATTCGAACGCTTGGAGTTCACACCCCCTGCCGCACACAGAAAAGCGGCTTGCAGGGTAGATGTAGTATCAAATATAAACGGGAAAAAAGGGATTTGCGGTATAAAAGATTGAAAATGGCGGTATTGTTCGCAACATTCAGCTCCGTAAACTCAGAGAGGCTTTCTGGCAATTAATTTTTTCGAGAAAACATAATTCTATTCGGCGGAACCACGGGAAATTCTTTTGTTTTATTCTTTCCCTATACTGGTCCTAATTTGCGACGGATTTCTTTGAAGTGGTTTTCTTTCTAGCGTACTCTTTGCGGGCTGATTAAAGGATTGAATCTCTCACTTCATTAGGAGGTAAATAGAAACCGTAATCAGCAAAAATACCCCCTTCACGCCGTAATTAAGTCAAGAACTCCCAGGAAATAAATGGAAGGAGACGCAAATGGTATGCGTTCTCTCCACTCCGGTTAAACCCTTCCCCTTTCCATTTGCAAGAGAGCGCCCACGCTCCCGCCACTTACGCCGACACAAATGCAGAGGCGGGGACGGACGGAACCGTTAAACCGATGTATGTAGAGTAAGACCCCGCTTAACGCTGTTTCAGTACTGTGCGGTTTTATTGGGATTCCCCGAAATCGAACGCGGCATTGGGATTTCCAGAAATTGCGCGTGATTTTGTCAATCCAAATTAATTAGCATTTCTGATGAGGAACAAAAGGAAATTTCAACGGATTTTATAAAAAAAAAGTTTAGCCACTATAACGGAAATTAGGGATCGGTTTCTACAAAAAGATTTAAATTTTGATAGCATTTCAAAGGCAAAACGAAGTGTAATTGGTGCGATGTCTTGCTAAAAAGAACTGTTTGCTGAGCGAAACAGGAAAATGCAAACGACGCGCCGTTTGTATTTTTCGGATTCCGACGTCGGATGTGGGTCTCCCCAAGCGCTTTCCAATTCTCTCTATTCTGAGCCTTTCGTTGCCATGTTACCCCTAAATACTGAATGATGTCTCTGTTCCATCGGTCCTTTAGTCTTCTTCTTGGTCTCTTCACGTCTCNTTAGATTACTTCTTTTTTCCATTGATTCCCTTATTTCTCTAGGACACATTATATAGCTTTCGAAGCACTTTTAAAATTACTACTACGAGTGAAGTATTTTGATGTTCCCGTAACGTCCCCCACGAAATGCAACATTTTGGTTGACTTTTGATGAGTTTTTAATATTTTCAACATTACAACGTTCTAAATTTATCTGCCGTAATTTCTTTTCTTTCTAAACCAAGAGTAGAAGAGGAAAATTTCAATCGGGCATTAAGTCTGCTTTATAATATTTCGCTTTTGCTATAATAGTAAAATTTTCCACCTTCCATTCTTCCTGCCCTTTTAGGGGACAGGTGGGTGGATGCAGCGAGTGGGAGAAGAAAGTGAGAATTGAAAAGATACAAGGACGGAAGAATTTATGAGGAAAACAATGGATGAAAGGACTTTTACGTGGGAAATAGAGGCTTATTTCTAGTAAGAATTTCGACATGTTAAAATTTACGTATAAGGAAAGAGTACAAGATGACTTTGCAAGATAAGTCGTTAAGCTAGGAAAAATCCCAAGGAAATACAGACATGGAAAAAGTGTGACGAGACTGGGACTCGAACCCGAACCATTAGACTTTTTCTTTGTCGATTTATTCTTGGCACTCACTAATTAGTATTTTTGTTGTTGTATTTTTAACCAGTATAATGGAAAAGGTAAGTTGGTTCGTTAGAAAAACAAATACAGAGGTAATATTAATGGTCGAGAAAAGGGCTTTAATTTAAGTAATTAAACGTCGACAGAAGATCTGGGTGGATCACATATTGAGAGGAGTGGGATTGCTAAAGTGTGTAATTGAGGTTAGAATACAAGGGAAAAGCAGAGGGGAAGAAAAAACAAAAGTTCTTAGATGACATAAAAAGTTAAAAATGGCGATGAGCAGGGAATGTTTAGGTATGTACATGAATCTACCGAAAAGTAAATCACTTATATATGTATTTTTAACCAAGTTTATTTTCTGTTTAACCGATGTCCGAATTAAACGTCTGTCTTCACCTCGTGAGCTGTGGAACTTTATAATCACAAATTAGTTTGAATTAGCTTGATATTGAATGTGTATTTACAGTAACGCTGTGTTGAAAATTTCAACAGGGCCATTCTGGCTTTCGTTACACAGTCTCCTTGTGAACTAAACACTTTCATCTCAACTTTCATTTTCTATTTGATTTCATCCTTGATCAGCTCTCACAAAGTACGGTTGATGGGTAATGCTGTAAATGTAATTACTCCGTTATTTATTTAATAATCATTGCAAGTTGGTCGATGGACCAGGTGGCAATGGTCGAGGGGGATAAAATAATAGTGGCATCTGCCCGGCATTCGCCCAAATACGGGAGGAAAACCCCTCCAAAAACCTCCCGTGGCGTTTATGCCTGATTATTATCGTTAAACTTATCATTACTTTAATATTAAACATCGAAAATATTCTAAATTAATCCGACAAAAACGCTACCGGAAAACTTTTTAATATGCATGGCAGCTATGACATGATATTTTATGACAGTTACAATACTTCTGCTAACAGTTCAGCTAAAGTATGAAGAAAACATTAGAGGTTTAAAAATACTCCGTAAGCCGTATTTCGGCAGCTGGAACTCACGTTTAGAGACAAAGGGAAGCTCCGGATTGCCGATTTGATTTCCCAGAAATCGTTAATCCGGATCTTCCCGTTTGTCTCTAAACGTCAGTTCCACCTGCCGAAATACGGCTTACGGAATGTTCTAAACATCTAATTCATTAACAGCCGTGTTCCAACTTTCTTTTCTTTCACGAAGAAAACACTTAACCTAAGATTCTCCTATATATTCTCTATATATTTTTACGGTATCTATACTGCGTGTTCACAGTATTGATACTGTAAAAAACACCCACAAATTGTTGAATAACTGGTTTTTCCATGAAAATATCGTACACGAAGGTATCCGTATCATAAAAAACCAATTATTGACGTCATGCGACCCCCAACCTCGACGCCAGGAGCGACCGCCCGTGTCTAGTGCCAGCCCTGACCGTGTGGATATGACTATATCTTTATATCTAACCGGTCCATAACCTTGTGGGCTTATTGGTAAATACCATTAGCATCATTATAATTATCGGAGTAATACGAAACATCCATTTACGTAACTGAAATAAATCATTAGGCATCATTACAGAGCATTGCAGAACAGATAGGTGAGTTTTATATTTACAAGTACAACCATCGCTTTGTAGTCTTAAAAACATTTTCCTTCGGTTAAGACAAAACTATTTAAATTTTTATCGCCGTTAAATGAATTCTAATGTATTTTACAGCGCTTCGTTTCGATAACAGCAATCCTTGAAACTGAACGAGAAAATCTGAGCCACACGAAGTTAATAGACCATAAATGCCATTTGGGAGAAGTAATATTTTTTCTGAAATAACACCTTTCCTATGAAACTAGTTGAAGATACTGTCAGAACTCAAGTGCCCCCAAGGCTGAACAGAAGCTGGATCGACTCCAAATTGGGATGGATTCCGCCGAGCGCATTTTAAAGCCTACGGTCTCGGTACAAATAGACGATGTAATGGACAGCAGACCATCATCTCTAGTGTTTGATAGAGAAGTGCTTTAGGGTGCATTACGGGTACTTAGGCACACAGATGGATACGTATGAACCAGCTCCTTAGGCCTCCGCTACGTCGCTGTTTGTTAAGTAGAGAAGGGATGGACAAGCCGCGAGAACTGTACGTGGGAGTAATATTGTGGGCGATTCAGCTTACGTGTTCTACTCCCATGTGGCCATCGCTGTTCGCATGAGGAGATACTATGCTACTTACCGACGTTGGAGGCATAGGTATTAACATCATGTAGCGATGAATTCATCCGGAAAATTTTACAATTCCTTATGAATTAATTAACACATGATTTCACACAATTGTGTGAAATAAGTACCATCTATCTTACTTGAATTTGAAATCAGATGGTGGATGTGAAAGTGATGAACATGACATAATATAAGTCGGTTGTTACTTAGTAAACTTCTTACATTGTAAACTTTTGTATTTCTGCTTTGTTATAAAATGCAAGTGTCTTTTTAAATATCAATATGTTTTATTGTACATTTGCAGTAAGTTAGTTCAGTACCTTCTTAATGCAATGCCATTATTTTGTTGCGGATGATAATTTTCCCCTTTAGCTATAGAAAATTTAATAAAATACTTAATATCTCAAAAAGGTATTTTTGTGGGATACCCCCTTATTTCACTAAGCCATTCAATTATTTATTAAACAAATAATAAATAACACACGACCGGTTTCGACGATTTATCGCCGTCATCTCCATATGATTCTGGTGACCATCTGGTCATCATCGTAGCCTGATGGCGATAAATCGTCGAAACGGTCACGTGTTATTTATTATTTGTTTAATAAATGATTGTGTGAAAGATGTACCATCTTTCTTAGTGACTTCCTATTATGGATTTCCACAATAATTCGATTAACGAAAGGTTTGATTATTTTGCAGGATAAAGTCCTGCGGCTGATCCAAAGTGATCACAAGTGTGAAAAATAGCGATTATTCCTTTGGGATCAGCCGCAGGACTTTATCCTGCAAAGTATTCAAACCTTTCCTTAATTACTGTGATTTCCTTGGGGGGTAAACCTAATAATACCTGCTTTGTGAGTTGGCTGCCTCAGTGAGGACCTCGGGCGGCAGTTTGTGCCACTAAATGGAGGCTGTTCGCCTTGCTCCAAAAGCATTCCCTTAACATTGTGGAATAGACGGAGCATGGTAGTTCAGTGGTTAGAACACCTGCCCGAAAAGTGGGAGACCTGGGTTCGTGTCCCAGTCATTAGCTATTTTTCACAGCTGTTATTCTTTCCACAATACCTAGCCTGAATCTGTGAAGTATTTTTAGTGTTTCAGAACTCTATTTGCAGTAATATTGAATTTACTGAAGTGTAATGAATGTTTAATGAATAGACTTAAAACAAATGCTGGGAGGTAAAATATGGACTATTACACCTAGAGATTGGTGAGTCACCTTTAAAATAATAGCGGAATAAAAGCGAGTGAGAATTGATTTGTCATGATATTTTTGCAGAAAGGAGACGCAAGGAGAAAAGCAAATCGATAGACCTCATCATAGTGTATGGGACCCGGCCGATAAGTGTTGTATTCGAGAATTAGAAAATGAGCAGTGAAAAGCGATACGTTTAGTGAAGAATTGCTACGATAAATCAGTGAGCGTCACTCAGATGCCTTAGGATGCAAGATGGGAATCTTTAGAAGTTAAAATATTTCAAGAAAGGATTAATTTACTGGGTAAATTTAGAGAAAGCACGTTCAGAGATGATGTAGCCGATATAACGCGTTCACCATGCTACATAGGCCATACTGCGAGAAAGATCAGGAAAATAGATGCTAGACCCAATCGATTCAAGAACCCATTCTTTCTGCGAACGATACGCGAAAGCAATCGATTAGGGAAGTTGAGTTATGGTGCATGCACCCCCTGCCACACGCAGAAAGGTGGCATGAAGGGTACTTACATAGGCATACACATAGCGATCAGAGCAGTATTTTAGAATAAATAATGTAAAAAGGACAAAAGAGAAAGCAACAGTGTATCTTATACTATAAAAGCGATAAAAGCATTGACAATGTCAGATACTTAGAATTAAAAAGCGTTGCTCCAATTTCATAAAGCACTTGCCTTTGTATAGGGTTGAGCTTTGATTGATTTAAAATTTTATTTTTCTCCAAACAACCCCACTGAATACCCGTGGCATCGTCACAAAATAAGAAATCGAGAACTAGAACTCATTAAACTTGAAACAGCAACTGGGAAACGAAATCTTTCCAGTTGAACGACGGGAAAACTCAATTTGAGAAAGATTTTCCATCACATCCTGATTAGGAATTCGACTGCTGCACAGTGGATTCCTCCCCATTTAAAAGCATTTCCCTTGATCAATTTGATGAGATGCTCTCCTTCCGTTCGTTTCCCAGGCGTTAGATATCCCTCTTGATGTTCCCGTTGAAGTTTCTCGAAGTTTATCTTCACGGGAAAGGGTTCGGCAATTAAAGGCAGTAAAGTTAGGGTTAAAGGATTCCGGGAAGTATCAGAGAGAGAGAGAGAGAGAGAGTGACGGAGGGCATTTAACCTTTGAGGGTTCTCAGCAACCTTCGATGATATGTCCACATTCTGACCAACGATCGGATGAATTTATGTCTCCAGATATGAGAGAATATAGACCGTTGGTTTCAAGAACACACTATCGCAGTAAGCGGGATAGTCCAAAAGATTATTCTAAACCAGTGTTTCCCAAACTTTTTCACGCTACCGCCCCCTTCATCACCACCCACCCCTCAACCATCATCTATGAAAATTAACATCTGTACGTCCAAAGTTGGAGAATTATAAAACGAAAAATAAACACTGCAATTATAAAATGCCGACCAAATTACTATAAGGCAATTTTATGATGTTGTATTGATGCTATAAATCCAGTAAAACTATGTTGATAATGAAAGATGGCTGGCAATTAAATACTATTCCTTTTCATCAAACGCCCCTCCTGGATTAGACCAGCGCCCCTTTGGGGGGTGGTATCGCCCATTTCGGGAATCACTGTCCCAAACAGTTCATAAAAAAATAGACGGATTCGTTTACTCAACAGAAATATTTTTATACGTATGTACACACATTTTTTCGTTTAACCGAGAGCTCTCTCAGGCCAAGAGATAAGCTGAATAAATGCATAGCAGGTATTTTCTGATGCTCGAAATTGTGTTTAAGGATTGAAATTCATATGAAAATGCTTTCGAAAAATTTATTCTATGTTCTGTTTTCATTCTATTCATTCAATTGTGAGTAAAATGATGGAAAGTATTTCATTTTGGAGGACGTTAAGTTAGACGTTAAAGGGTTTTCTGCTCATTTTAATAAAAGCAGAGCTTTTCCTGTACTTACTCTATATAATAGAGCAAATAAAACACAAGAAATTCTGAGAGTTTTGGAGCACATCCTCTTCTCCCCACGCTACATGCGCTACGCATCAACGAACGAAATTCTATTTGCATAAAAATTAATTCCGCGGGAATTCTTTTCTTCGCCTTTATTCATTTTTTATTCATTTCCCCGGTGCCTTCACAAACATCCGTTCTATTGGACAGTCACAGGGGAGACGTAAAAAGTAAAAATACGCGAACAAATACAACCTCGCCTTAACCGGGAAAAACTCGACTGACCGTGACTCGAACACGGGAACTCGGCGTTGGCTAACCATTCCGCCACCTAGGTCGGAAAAGCATACAAAATGATCTTTCCTAGCTCTCGTTTTCGATCACAATTAGAGGAATTCATGTACCTTACGAAGGCAGAAAAGAACTGGATTGCGTTGCCCAATCTCACTTTCAAATGAAGAAAACGAGTGAATGATTCATCGTACTAGAAGTGTTTTATAACGACGATGTATCCAGATATTAAAGTAAACAAGGATGATGGAATAATTTTACAAGTAAATTTAGATAATCAAATTGGAATCGTCAGCGTAAATTTAGCGACAAAATGCTTCCACCATCATTCTTTCGACATTTAAGCTGACTTAATCACTTGCTGACTTTAATGATACTACTCTGCTAAATCCAGTACTACGGCCTCATAGGTCATACGAGAAAGTACATTTCAAATATCTAAATTCTGATGCTGATGAGAAAAGACATATGCAGATTGAGAAAAAGAGAAAAATATAAAAGATGCACCAGGGTGTCCGAAACAAAGGCTTCCATCAAGGATGGGAAAGTCAACAGAAATATTTTCGAATAAAAGTGTCAAATAAATTACTTTCCCCGAAATGGAATAGCATGAGTAATATGTATAAATGAATTTATGTTTCATTCTAGAGAAATCGATAAACTCAGGTCCTGATTCTTTAAGTAATTTTGTACTCGTAGAGAATTTTCATCCAAATAATTTGAATCGTAATTTCAAACCAAAGCGTGAGAAAAGGATGATCAAACAACCTAAATCATACAACTAATCCTTATTTTCTGACTTCCTCTCCCCTTCAGGGTATAATTTTTGTAATTGGGTTTTTTTCCATACCTGACGGCGCACCATTGCGGCAAAACATGGGCCGTTATTCTCTTATTTAGTGGTTAAGTAAAGCTGTCATTATAGAGTTTTGAACCTCAATCATGATTATGCTTAATAAGCTTCATTCCTTCCCCTTGGTCTATGGTAATATATACATTATAAAACACATACGGGGAGAGATATTGTTATCAATACATTACTCTATCAGTTTAAGTGCAATCTTACGTAGAATACGGAATTTTCTTGGAATCGGTGCAAACGAAAATTTCAATCCACTAGAGATCAATGTAACACCCTTGGGACTGTTAGGTCCTGTAAGCCTAATTGTGGACTCAGAAAGCATCTATCACGTACAATTTGCTTCAAAACCTTGAATGCGATTGGTTATGATTGATGTATCGATAGGCCTCGTTTGCTTGAACTATATACACCACTGAAAATTCTATCCTCTGATTAATCATGTAACATCGTACGCTGGGAGGTAAAGAGCGATTTTCTAAATAAGTAACTAAGCGGTCAGCAAGCTTTCTTAGCAATAACCTCATAACCTCCAAAATCTCAAGGTGCGTGGGCGATAGCGAAGGAAGATTAGGTTTTACGAAAGATATACGACATGCGATATTGTCTCTCCGATACTCACTATAGATATCTAAGCCTTTGCTTTCTGTGGGCCGCAATAACATTTGCAGAGACATCAAAGGGCCTTCAGAAATGCTTCAGATTTTATATTATCGATTAAAAAACTTCTGTTGTTTTCTATTTCATTCATCTCATTGTATACTAGATCAAGGCTTGATCATCGAATGCAAAAGGCAGTGTGCGGACTGATGCTGCAGCGGCCGTTTTATTCTCAGTTATTAGTCACAGAAAATAGCCATTGAAATTTCTATTCACAAAAAGTTCGTACGATTGCTACGAACTCCTGACATCTAAAACAAAACATTTGCGTAAACCTTTAACTTACGTCTAGAGAATTATCGTTTGGCAAGAGAATTATTAATTTATAGGTGGTAAAGTATATCTTGTACATATCTGTAAATTTGTTCGATGTTCCCGCACAGCAAGTGAGCAACGTGTTCGACATCGGTGAAAGCGGTCCCGGGTTCGATTCCTTCGTGGGGACCTTCGTGCGAAATGACCTCAGCTGTCGAAGCACTTTTAACAATACTAATACTACTGATATCCGTAAAGTTGCATGGATTGTCACTACTGATTGTGTCGGAATTGTACTTATTAATAGTAAATCACTGAATAATTTGGAGGATATTTAAAAATTAGTTTTGCATCACTTCAATCCAATTATGAATCACTAACGTGGAAAAGGAAAAGGAACACGGCCGTGGTAAGACATATAACTGGTTATTGTTATTCTCTTATTAACTGGAGTCATTCTTCTCTCCTGAAGATGGTAACGTAGTTGCCGAAATACGTATTGAGAACAACACTTGCAAAGCGCGACCACGGAGAACCCCAACACCCGCTGTTTGGAATTTTACAACGGTTAGTTTGTCCACAAATAACCGCTTTTTGGAGATTTTCTCAAATTCTAACACTAAATTGTATGCGAAAAATGCTCGAGAAACATCCATTGTCAAATAAGTGAAAATCGGTTGGCCGCCAACATCTTCAAGGCTTCCAAAAATTACGAGTAATATCTCTCGACAGTCGGTGATAAGGCAACGCCTTGTCTATTATTTGTACAGTTTCCTAGATCTTTTAATAATCAGAACACTTAGACATTAGAATACTGGAACAAGATATTCTTATTTGCAATACTTCTTCATAGATATTGGTTAAAAAAGCAGCCTGTCGTAGTCACCAATGTGTCAGGAATTAAATGTTCCCTCTTTCGATTGTATACAATTAAATAATTCCTATATTCGCAACCATAGACGTTTCTAGATTAGTTTCTCATGGAGTGCAGCTTGTTGCTACCTCCGTAGTTCCATCACAGTTGCTTCATCCAGAACTCATGGCCCGGCTTTTACACCCGCACAACAATTTTCTCCACAGTAAGGTTTCGCAAAACATTTACTCACAAATATGCTCCCTGGCTAACTCGTTGCCGCATTTCCGCTGTTCTAAAATGTCATTACCAGTCTTTACCCGACAAAATTTCACCGTTAGCTCTACAACTCCACCATCCGGACAAAAAACTGCGAACGAACAGTCCAATGGAACTCTAAACCACTTAATTACCCTTGAAAAAGTTCCTTACTAATGGGTTGCAAACTGAGCGCTAAGAATCCTCAGAGATGCGGGAGGTTAGGGATAAAAAGGAAGAGATCCGAAGTAAGTTGCGGATTATGGTTCGGAGAGCGAGTCGTATCCAATGGATTTAGAGTGTCGCAGCGGAAGTGGATGTAGGATTGGTGCGAAGTCGAGCTGGATGAGCAAGCGTCTTGGAGAAGCGGCACTCAAGAATGGGAAGGTGAATCTATTCAAGAAAGGCGAGCAAGCTGTTGTTCTCCGGGATCAGGTGTTGGAACATACGTAAGAGTAAGTTTGGAATGGATGGCGGAGGCGGCACCCGGAGCGCAGCTCGACTTCCACGGGGACCCTGCATTTTTTTGCGACTTTTCCAGATGGGTTTAATGGCTGGGCATAAAATAGTCACGAACCTAAAATTAAGAGTCATCTACAGGTTAGAGACGTGGTTCACGTTTCCCTTCCCATATTTCATATTCTAGACTATTTTATTCTTTCTTTATTCGAGAGGTTTTCCTCCGAGGGTTCCCCGAGGCGGAGGTATTTCCATTCAAAAATTCCCCCCTCCGCGTTGTTTTATTAATCTGTGTGTAAAGCGCCGAAGTTGGAGCTCAAGTGGACCAGAGATCCACTCTTGCTTAAATTCAGAGATAAAAGCAGCAATCAGCCGAACGATCAGCTTCCCATCCCCACCTCTCTTCGAACTATAAAGAGCTTTGGGACTCAAAAGTTTATCCCGAAAAGTTCGACGTCTTTAATGAGTAAATGGCCATTAATAATTCGTTTAGTTTCAAGGGAATCCTCCAACGGCAGCGCAAAAAAAGATCGATTAAAAAATTAGGGATCCGTCCGAGGCAAATGAAATGGAATTCTTCGGAGATGACTGAACGAGAGAAACGTGTTTTTCATAACAGTTTGAGTACTCCTAATCCGATATGCTTGGGACCAAGGTCGATTCGGAATTCTTCAGATATCGATGGAGTTTGAAAGAATTGAGACAAAGTCAGGCTTTCGGAAAAATATTTTTCTTTGACATAGGAAACATGAAGAAAACTTCAGCAAGTAAAGAATGCAACCTATAAATATTTATCAAATGAGGTTGGTGGACTTAGAAACTCTCTAGGGATGAAGAAGAGACATTGTATCGGACGGACTTGGAAAATATTTTCTTTAGTAAAAACGTACGTGAGAAAAGTCTGAGAAAACCAGGAATCGAACCTGGAATCTTCCGCTTTCTGGACAAATGCCTGGTCCAAATCTCCCAAAACGACGTGAGAACATAAGTTGGCTCTACAGCTTAATTGGATAAAGCATCTGTCATGAAAATGGAATATTCCAGGTTCGAATCCTGTTCTTTAACCATAAGTAAAAAAAGGCTTTCATTATGTTTGTTTTTCTTTGGGATTTTTCCTACGTGCACCTAGGAAAAATCCCAAAATCAATTTTCTTTAGTGTCATTTCCCTCATGTCTGAAGGTTAATAGTCTTCCTCTTACCTTACAAACTAGTAATAGTGTTACGGCCCATCGAACGTGTTACCCAAAGTTATTAAGGAATAACAATGAAAAGTGAACTGTTACAATTTTACGGATTTCGGAATAATCCGGAAAATTGGACTGAGAATCCTCTACCTATATTTTTTATTTATCATCATTCTCTATTTTTCTATTTCACCAGCAATTTGTCTTATGTACTGATCCACCTCGAGGGCCCGGCATGAATTATTCATGAGAAGGAAGCATTTGATAGCTTTTTTGTAATAAACTCGCAAAGAATTTCCGTAAATATATCCTTCGAAATTTAATGCGACCCTCGCGAAGCTTTCGTTCCCCAGCCTTTTTTTGTTTCGGAAAGCTGGATTAAAAGGAATTGACGATTTGAACCTATTGATGTTCAAATAAATGAATTGGGATGGAATTAAAGGAAGCGCAAAATATTACGTGAAATAATTTTGCAGAAAAATGCCCAAAAGCGAGAGAGGATCCTTCACGCGTGAAAAGGAGAGCTTGTTTCTCCTTCATTGAGCGAAAAACGTGAATGTACGCTTTGGGATTTTTAATGTGAGGGAGAAACAAAGTCTCTTTCCACTTCTTTTATTCTACTTCATATTTAGCGGAAGAATTTCTTTCCATATGTTTCAGCCTTAAGGCTTTTGGTTCTTTGCATTCATACGTTAGAATGTATTGCTGGTACATTTCTAAATCAAATTCAAAAAGTCTTCGTTCGTTATCCTGAAGGGATTTTAATGTCAATTTGTAATGGGAAAAAATACTTAAAAAGTATTTTCAAAAATAGCCCACCTTAAGTATGTATATATATTTGTTTATTTGTTTTCCTGGGTTTATGAAGCCCTCCTTTCTCGCATTTGTTTTCCAGCAGGGCGGGTTTCTTTCCATAAACCTACAGTTGTGTAGTTCTTCCCCACATCCCAAATATTTGTGTTTTTATACGTATCTATATCTAATTTTATGTAATAGTTCTACTTATCAACTTAACTGTCTATTAATTTGTATCTACTATTTGTACCAAGTTTCTTGTACCTATGTGTGACTGGACTGTTTAGATGTATCGTTTCTTTCTAGATTTACGTTAATTGTAGTATATTGTTTCGGTTATTAGTGTAGTATCATTATCAAGTTTATCTCCGGAGTTTAGGAGGAAGAGAGGCCATTTTGGCCTAACTTCATCGCAAGAGTTAAATAATAATAATGATTATAATGAAGATATCACATCACTTAACAATTTCATCATTATTTCGTTGCCATCTAACGAAGAACCAAGGAAATTGAATTCTCTCTTACGGGGAAAATCATGTAATTTTAGGGTCGTAATTATATTTTCTCGTTTTGTCACGAGACTTTTGTCAACTGGATTTCCGATGATGCCCAACGGATTGGTGATATTTGGAAATTCGTAAATGTCTACACCTTACCAATGGTACCAAGTCTGGATTGAACATTTCTCACCAGCATTGAATATTGACGTTCTGAAATTATCGATAGAAGCTTCTTGAATTTACCTCACAGAGCAGGATATTCGCAAGGAATAGCCGGTTCGCGGAAATCTTAATTGAACCCTCACCGTTCTGGAAGAAGCCGTTATTGTCTGACGAAATGCGGGGGAGAGAGATTTTTTCTTTTTCTCGTGCCCTTGGGAATACCATCTCTTTTACTCTTGGGATGATTATGTTGCCCGAGATGGAAAATATCTGTTCTCTGCCCTTGACATCTTTAACGCCATCGTCCTCGACTCTCCTCCAGGAATGCCTACGACGTTTTCACAATGTACGTGCAACAGACGACCTTTTTCGTCGTTCTAGAAGAGACAGATCTATGGATGCTACGAAGCTCAGATATTACCATAATATCAAGGAAATTTAACATGCCATTCCGGGTCAAACCCAAAATATCCAAGTGTCATTGAATATCATTTAATGCAATCAAGAACAGATTTAGAGGAAGACAAAGCAATTAACTCGGAGTTAGTCGTGTCAAAAAAGTGCCTAATTAGTCACGTGGGTTACTATGACCCAAATTTTCTTCGAATTTTGACGTCCTTCTAGTATAATAGTACGAATTATCCAATCCCCAGTAATCACGATTAGACCTTAAGCCAAATACATGTACAGTTCGAATCACTCGAACTCGAATGTTCGAACGTATGGATTAAATAGTATTTTTAGCAAGTTTTAAAAATATATTTATGAAACAAACGTACTAAATCACATTCCCTATACATATACTTTGTATCTACCTAAAAGTATGCAATTTTATATATATAGGAGTAATTACATCGAATGATAACAGGGAAGAAGCGGAGATAGCTAACAGATTAAATCTAGCAAATAGATGTCTATATCCATACAACCTAATCAGGTTTTCAAAATCTCTGTCACACAAAAAAAAATCAGAATCCACAAAACAATAGTTTGTCCAGCTCTGCTCTATGGGCCCGAGACATGGATATTTAATAAGAAGGAGGAGAAAAAGCTGATAGTGTTTGAAGACAAGATATCACGGAAAGTCTACGGGCCTATATACGAGCAAGGAGAATGGAGAAGAAATTATAATAGGGAAATCAGAAACCTATACAAGGGTACGAATATTATAACTGAAATTAAGAGCAGAAGAATCAAAAGGGCTGAGCACATGCTGAGAAAACAGGAGGGTTAGAGCTAAAGGAGGCGTTAAAAAGAAATCCTAAAAGAAGGCGACCACGGGGAAGACCACGAGAGAGATGGTGGAATCAAACGAATACCGATTTGGAGAAGGCTGGAGCTACAGAAGAAGATGCAGAAGACCGATCCAGATGGAGAGGATATTTTCTTCTTCCATTTGCTTTGTGCATAGGCTGCTGTCTGTTTATTCCAAACGTAAAAAGATTCTCTCCATAGTTATGACGATTCCATATATCTGACGATTCTTACAATTCTCCTTTCATTCATTCTTATGATATGATTGTTCCATTCTTGTCCGCGTCCACTCGTTTATCAGTCGCATTTGTATTTATTCTCTAATATGTTAACTGCGCACTCTATCCCTTAACGCCCTCCCGCATATCTTCCTCAGTGTTCTTATCTCCTCTATTTATAGTACATGTGTTGTTTTAATTGTTTCCGTTCGTGTCTCCGCTGCATATATGAGAGTTGGTTGCACAACAGATTTATATTCTCTTGTTTTCATATCCTTGTTTAAATATTTGTAGGATATTTTGATGCGGTTAAACTTAGATATAGATGGACCTGGGAATAAATAGTATACGAATCCTTTATACATTAAGGATATAACAGGATTATAACAGGAAACATTTACTGTAAAAAGAAATAATATTCCAGCACAATCTTCACGACGATACTCATCTCATCCTCTTCCTCAAATTATAGTATTTTTTATCAGAAAACCTTGAAGTTTTCAGTGAGGGAGTTTTCAACATCTCCAACGGAAGCATAATGAAATTTGAGAACTATCAACTATCTATGCCGCCCCTTTCGCTAACTAATGTTTAAGAATACAGAATTCCAGACAAGATGTTTTCCTAACGAGTAAAATGGTAGAGCATAATTTAATTGAAAAGAGATGTGTTTTACGATATTTTCCGGATGCAAGGAAAACCCTCTCATTTCTAATAGAGATTCTTTTCGTAGTTCATGTTCTTCATCTTCTAGGCATTCTCTGGCGTGGAGCTTAGGTTTTAAGGGAACAAAATAATTACAGCGGTTTCCATTTAACTAAGTTTATGAGTTTTTAAGTAAAATTAAAGACATCGTAAATTGTTCCGTCTCAGTAGATATCACACTTGTTAAGCATTAAAAGGCTAATGGTGTCTGAAAATCGCAGAAGTGCGTTTCATAAAGAAGTCTCCAAGTTTTTAAATCGTATTAATTACAGAACAGGGAAGTATCCTCTTTCTCAAATGAAACGCTAATTATATAAAGGCCGACCAGAAAATGTTTGAATGATTAAAGGTTACTGTACCTTTTCTTCTGATTGCTAATACCTCTATTGGACGTAATTAATACGATTATAAATCATTAAAATTAAATCAAAGGGAAATAAGTCCTCTCATCTGAAAGTGAATGCGATTCATTTTCAGATGTTTTGTAGCTGAGTTTAAGATTAACTGAGAATTCCGCTAAACTTTGTAGGTCATTTATATGCCGTATAAATTTAAATAGAAACGAACTGTAATAAATGTATTATATTTCATAGGTAAATAGTTAAGTCCTAGCGTATCATCCCTTTGGGCAGTGCTCCGCAACCGGTGTGCTGCGGTCAAATTCAATGTATTTGACATGTTACAATTTTTCATTATGTATTTAATACACAATGACAAATTATTTTTCATAATATTGTCTATTTTTCAAAATGTAGTATAGAATAATTATTATAACTAAATAATATCAATTTAATACCTACATATTTTAGTTTTGGTGTGCCGCGGAATTCTAGGAAGAATTTTGGTGTGTCATAGGTGAGAAAAGGTTGCGGAGCACTGCCTTTGGGGGATAGGGGACGGTATTTACAGTGGGTGAGAAGTGGTCAGCGCATCACCTCCCACATCGGCATAACTGGTTTCCCGGGACCGGACCCGCTAACTCTCAATTCAGATAATAACCCATCACAATATTGGGTGAACACTGACATATATTGGCCCTCACCGTGAATCGAACCCGGGACCGCTTTCACCGAAGGCGAACTCTATCCAATTGGCTATCCGGGACTCTTCATACATAAATATCAAATTTATATTTAGTAATTTATTTCATTATTAACTAAGAATGAATTAGAATTAATTTTATTTCGAATCGAATAAATTAATGAGATCAAATAACGTGAAGGAACTTTAATATAAAATTTAGGGATAAATACTATAAACACCCAGCATAGGAAACTTCCCTATATAATCATTTACTTTTAAAAATTTTAACTAAGATCAACCCTGATTCTTAATACTCTGTAACTTCTCTTTGTTATAATTTTTAATCTCTTGGGAATTTATCAGGATTTCGCGAATAATTAAAAAGGTAGAAATAGTCTTATTCAGTAAGCTCGCTAGAAATCAAATAATTTTTATACGGTGATTACCACGATGGTATTATTAAATTAGACTTCTATCAGTGTGTACCTGGAGATTTTTTAGGAAAATATTGGAAATATACGAAATATCCTGAAGAATTAAAAGCATCGACTAATGGGCCAAAAAATATGATTTCAATGCCACTTTTACTTTAGTACGTAACTTAAATAAATGAAAATAATTTTCAATTCAATTTTAATTCAGAAATATGCTAGTGCATTCCAGGAAAAATGAGCTACGAGATATAACAGGCTTTAACTTCACGAATGCTTAATTTAACTATGTATTCCCTTGAAAGGTTTAAGAAATTTGCATACTCATCACTAGATTTGATGGAACGATAGTAAAACTAGTTTCAACGCATATTCTTTTACCTATCGCACTATCACGAAATGTATTCACAATAAAAGGGTAAATAAAGAGGACTTTTAAAAAGTATCAAAATTACGATTATACGAGAGAAGTCATAGATCGAACTGGTCCATCGTACGTTTTTTGTTTACTAAGATTTATGACCTATCCTATTTAGACAAGAGATATTGCCACTCATTATGTAGTTTTCAGTGCACCTAGGAGTGAAATATTGTTCACAAATGTGGGCAAGGCGCAAAGGGAAAACATTCTATGTTTATTTTAATATCTGTTTGACCGCAGCCCCTGGTGAAAAAAATGAGCACGTGCCCAATCGATCCTTGAATCATTTTAAAATTACTCATAGATGACATTTATTCAAAATTAGCAGCAGAATTTTATAGAACACACCAAAGCCCGTATGAAACGGTCCAATATATTGTAGATTGGATTGTGTCCCGTTTGCCACATGCCAATTTCCAACCCAATTCCAATCCCCCAATTTCCCGACCAATTTCTCACCCAATCTGGCAATTAGAGCATGTTCTATTTTCTGTGGCCAATCACCAATCAGAAGTGAGTCATGTCGTGCCCTAGTGTCCAAAACAAGAAGCTTCATGAAAACATCCGGTTCTTCCTTGTTGTGAAAGACATGAAACATCCTGTACCGGCTTAGGAGAGTGGCACGTTAGTTTTTGAAGATAATTCGAAATATTATTCGAAAATCTGGACGAAAGAGTTTTGCGTTGCTTATTNCTGAAAAAAGCGTCCGCCATTTTGTGACGTAATACCGCGCAAATATTGACCAAGATCATTGAAATTTATAGACAATATAGGAAAAGTATCATGTTATCAGAATATTACGTTTTTTATTCCATTAAAATCCTTTCACAAGTCCACCCGCTACTTAATGTATAAGATTTTCGAAGAAAAATTCAATCGGGCGTGTTTTTGGAAATTTAGTCATGTTTGATCCTCAGTAGCTACGTAACGGATGGGATATATGAGAAATGACTTACCATTCCATGATCAGCAATCATTTCTGTATATATGTGCAAAGTTTCAGGTCTGTATCTTAAAAAAAGCCACTTTGGACTTTTGTCCGGCTTTTTCCGATTTCAGCCCACTGTGCGCTGGTTGGAATTCTTCAACAATTAGTTTTCTCGCAAACAACGGCTATTTGGAGCTTTTCTTGAAGTCTAATGTCTTACCACAGCCGTTTTCCTTTTCCCTATAGATTACACTAATACGCACCAAACAATGAATAATGTCTTAAAAAAGATGGGGTAAAAGTAAGCTCTTTGAAGATTACGACCACTAAAGCCAAAAATAACGATCAACGTTTGCCAGAAAGAGATACGTTTCCATCCACCATCACAAAGAAAGAGAATTTTCTCTAGGTACGCACACCATGCTTTGTATATATTTGAAATTCACTGCGAGTGAATATAACTTTATTCTTAATAAACTAGATAGCTTCGATATTGATAAATAGCATTCCATGTCAAGAGAAAAAACAGTTTAACACAACTGATAGATTTCGTAAAACCGCAATAACCAAAACTATCACGGCCCGATGATGTAGCGCAGCTAAATTAATACCTAAGTGACCTAATTCCAATTTGATCCGCGTTGTTTTTGTGGTATTATTACATAGAACTATTTCATTACTCCCGTTACCCCTTTTTAAACTCGTATTTTAAATGCGCCTTTGTCACACACACGTGCATATGCCAACGCGGGATCAATGACAATTTGACCTTTTGCGACTGAGCTAACAGATGTGAACTCACGTGACAGCCGATCATGGACCAGCATGAGAATGCAGGCCCACGAATCTCTCCGAAACACTCGGAAAAAAAGTTAACGAGGAATTCCTTTGACGCAATCACCACCTTTCACGACCATCCTTGCGAGGGATAGAAAATGCGTTTACATCACAGCTTCGAGGAAAGCAGGCATGGAGAGAAAGCCCTCTCGGCAAGTAACAGAACTCGATTCCAGCGCTCACGTTCCATGGAATACTCTCTCAGGGTGGGAAATCAAGGGAAGCAGACTCCGTCCTCTCCCAACGTTGTTGCACCCTCGTAGTCGGCAAGCCAAATCTCCAATCTCCATAACCCCTCATCAGCCTCCCTCATCCGCCTACTATGCTTCTCCGCGAGAGTCCATTTCAAAGTATTCGGAGCGGAGGTTTGGTATCCTTTCTCTTCCCCGCATTCATCCGCTTATTTCACCACCAACTAACCCTTCCTCTTTTCTCCACTTTCTCTTCAAACTCATTTCCCTTTCACTCTCCTCATTTGATTCCCAGTTCCTCTCCACACGCGTCCGCCATCTCCTAACCCTCTAAACCGGGCCAAATTCAATTCATTCCCCTACTTCTATGCCTATCCCCTCACAACTTACGTATCCCTTCGATCCTTCAAGAATCCTCGGCAACCACTCACCCAATCCTTCCCTTTTTACGTCTTCTTTTATTCTTATCCTAATTTAATTGGGTCTTATATTTTTGCCGCCCCTCTTTATCAATATCTCCACTTATTCTTCTAATAAGCTGCTTATTTTCGTTCCCCGTTTCTTGCTTTTCGTTTCCCTTTCCTTGGATTTTCGCTACTCTTCTATTCTCTTGACCTCTAATCCTCTATCGTTTGTTATCAACTTCCCTCATCTCATTTGATCCCTTCCATTCTTATCCCATCTTTCTTCCTCTTATTCTTCTTTTGCTCAATTGCTAACGTATCTCTTTCTTCCGCTAATCTTCCCTTCTTCATATCCGAATCTCTTTTCACAGCTCAATTTTCTCTCTATTCTGTTAAAAAAATTGGGACAGTTAGTAGTATATCCACGTCTAATCTTGAATTTTCAGTGTGAATCCCATGCGCCGTCCTCACATCCCTTTCCTACCCTTAGGACCCTTCCTCGCTTATAGAAACTCAATTTGAAATTTAATTTCTTATTTGCAAAGTCGTAGGTTTGCAAGAGAGAAATGGTGTCATGTATTTACCGAAAAATATATTGATTACATGAAAATATTACAAAAAATAAAACAACGCCGAGGAAAAGATTTCAAGGTTTTACAAATTATGAACATCAAAGACGGTATAAACAGCCCATAGGTGCTTTTTGCAACACTATTAACATTATCATTAAGGAAAGGTGGAATAACTTTGCACGGTAAAGCCGTGCGGCTGAAATCCAAGGAATACCAAGTGTGAAAAATAGCGACATGACTGGGACTCGAACCCAGGTCTCCCTCTTTCCATTAAATTAAATTTTTTTATATATTTACTCTCCACACTATTGACATTTTAAAGGCGATCATAGGCTAAATTTTCGTTTTGATCTATCAGTGAACTTAAGCAGGTTTAGCATAACATTTCTTAATGGTAGTATATTGTTAAAAGTTCTTCGACAGGTGAGGTCATTCCGCGCGATATTTTCCACAGGAATCGAACCCGGGACCGCTTAAGGCATAATTTCTCTTTTGATCTGTCAACTAACATATGCAGTTTGGAGTTATCGCCTCATTCTCAGTAGCGGATAAATATTAAGCCTATTCTTCCCTCAGCTACTACCTGACATTATTCCAGTAACGTGAAAATAAATTAGGCTCTGAAAACATACGATAATAACATTTCTAAAGCTATTACCAAGCAGTTACATTTCGAACAGGAAGTTTTATTCTCCGAAAATTAAATGTAAGAGCTGTCGTGGATGATGCGCTCACAACTCACCCCTAAATACGAGCGGTTTTTCATCTTTGCTCGTATATTATCCTGTCATCTCCCCTTCGCTTTCTGCCATCTTGTCTTTCATACCCTTACTCTTCATGTTCCGCTTCGACTGACTTTGCATTTCTCTTCCACTCTCTTTTCCTCCTCCTTCCTCTAAGCATATCATCCTCTTCCCTTTTCCATTACATATTTTCTCCCTTTTTCCGCTTCCCCACTCTTCCATCTCTCTCTTGTGATGAACGTGATCTCCTTTCGTCTTCCCTTTAATTCTCTCAGCGGTCTCATGGTTTCTGCTAAACATGCACTTCCGCCACATTGTTAACCTTCAGGATTAGAGGTCGAAGCTTTTAACGCGCTACGGGACGGCGGTGTCTCGACCAGCGATTCTTCACTCGGAGTCTTCCTCCTTCCCTATAACATGCCAGCAAATGATACTAGTGTAGTAGTCGATGGAGAACATTGCGAAAGAGTAAGGGACATCCACTGACAATGAGATCAGAGTCGGTAGTATTCACAGCATTGAAGCTAATCCTTCTGGATGGATTCTTTCTTGGTCTACAATTAGCCTTCGGCGAAAATGATGTTGATACCAACTCATTAAAACCCTAGCTATGTATACAAACTGTTGTTCTTGCTGACTACCGGAGCAACTCAATACTCCACGCAAGAAGACAGATACATAGAAAATAAAAGCTCTCGCTAAGTGCACTTGTACGGTGTATATGAGTATGTTGACAGTATGTAGCTGATAGTAAGTAGCAGTGGCGTATCAGCTTATTTTCCGATGATTTGCTATTAATATGATTAAACATGCAACTGCTACGTTAATACTCAGAGATAAATATTACCATATTCACTTTACTCAAATTTATTTCAAGCTATCAAATTTAATTCTTCAAATGATTATTTCTAAACAAATTAAATACATCTATGAGGGAATGGCCAGTTGTATCGGAATAGATCAGAGCTGGGGACATTGGGACCTTTTCGTCAGTTCTTTAAACAAATGCGCATAGAAACAATTTTGCTTCCCATCCTCGTTAATTAAAGGGTAATAACACGGAAAGTATTCTCCTTAAGTTTATTTACCAAATAAATTCGCATTTCCTCGTATAATTTCAATGGCGAACTGCTATGATTTAAGCAATAAACCAATTAAGTGCAGCCTAATGGAATCACATGCAGTCAAATGGTTTCTTATAAGACCTAAGGGTTCGTGCGGCCTTCCAATGAGGAAAAGTTCAGGAATTCTTCTCGGGTTTCCAAACACGAGAAGAATTCCCGCAGCAGATACACGAGATCTTCTCCGAGGAAAGGTTCCTTATTCTTGGTCCACATGGAGGAGAAGATTCCCTAGGCTCAATTTTACCCGAATGAAGAAGCAATTTATTTACATTGGAGCCGACGGCGAAAGAAATTGCGCAGCAAATGAAGGAGCGATGGATCTAACAATAGGCAATCGCCAGCTCAGAAACGCCTCTTCGCGAACGTTTCTTACAACGCTTCTGTCGGTCTGTTAATTTCTCATTACGGACGCATTCGCGTATTCCTAAGATTGTAATAAAAACGTGGAGGAAAGAGGAATGTGTTCAACAGAGCGAATGGGTCCGGATTACTTACCTCCGTGTTCACTCAGGGAGAAAAAAATCGCACCATCAAAAGTTGTCTCAGGTGACTTTACGAGGGAAGAGTCGTGATGCAAATCGCTAGAGCTTGGAGGACAAATGGAAGACGTGTTTTGCTGGAAACAGAGAGAGAGAGGAAGGAACAAGAAGTCATCTCCAGTCTGCATCTTCACGAGTCGATGGAATTTGCATGCGAGCTTCGAACTCCTCGCCCCGTTTCAGTTTGGTGCCGTTTCTTTGTTTTTCGAACCTAGAAACAAGCATCCAAAGTTGGGGTTGGTTCCACGATTTACCTTGGGTATCAAGGATGAAGAATTCACCTTGTTAATAAAAACGCCAGTAAAGTTCGCGGAGAATGCCACTCACTCCTTTCGGAGAAAATTTACTTGAGAGAGGGAATTTGATGCTGAGATTCTGGAGGGACGATTCATGTTTGTACTGACACATTTTACTCTTATATGCAATCTGAAAGCTTCCAGTATCTCGCGATTCGCTAAAAAACGCAGACATTTTATCATATCTCATGCTTGTAAAAAAATCAGGGGGAAGTGTGAATAAACTCTATGACCTCTGTAAAAAAATCTCTGTTAATAAATTCCTTTAAGACTTTAGATTTCTCATCCACGTCGCCAATAAAGAGCGATTTGATTCAATTTTCACGAGATATAAACGAAAGATATCAATAAAATATGCCCAAAGAAATAAATTACAAATGATAATTTATTCAATTCATATTTACCGTTTTTAGTTAAAATTATGGAGAATTAAAGAGAAGTTCGTGATAATAATAATAATGTAAATAATAAAAATTATGATGATGATGGTGATAATGACACAATACTGTGGCAAAGGTTATCCATCAAGGGTTAGCAATCAATAAAGAACTAATAGCTTAAAATATCCAACCTACAAATACAAACCGATTAGCATACTAGAAAATAAAAAAATAAAATTTACATTGGGACAGAGAAATCATGACAGATCACTATTAAAGCCAATACAACGGATACAACCTTCATTGATGATATTAATCAGGAAGGATTAATTGTAGACATAGCGGTAACTCTCAACTGCAATCTTCAAAGCACTTATTCCAGAAATTATAGCCAAGTACACAGCGTTAGCAACAGAAATAAAAACAACGGACATTAAAGAATAAAAGCATCGTTCCTTTAATAATATCCACAACAGTGGTAGTACAAACACTACTGGCAAACGAATCGGAAAAATTAAACGTTGGAATTAACATACATTTAATCCAAAAGTTTGTGATTCTAGATATTTGCCGGTTAATTAGATCTTTTTAAATGAAGATGAGTGATCATTAAAATTGTATGGAGCTTGACAGTACTCCGTTCCCATCTCATAACGTCGTCTTTTTGTGGCGAGAACGGGAAAACAACGACAACAACAATAATAAAAAGAACAATAATAATTTCCTTCATGGAAACAGGAAGATAATCCCAATCACATCCATTTTAAGAATTATTATCAGTTAAATACAAGCAACCATTCCTAAACAGAAAAAAAATTCAACTAGCCCGGACTTAGCAGACAAGCTAACCACTCCGCAAACGTGACCGATTTACCAATTTAAATTACCAAGTACAATGAAAAAAAATACGTCAGCATCGATGTCATCAATGTATATAATACCAGAATATGCGACAGCGGACGAAGACACAGAGAACAGAGAATCTTGTGAAGGACGCAGGATTATTGGATTTGGGATGCGAAAGAACATGGATTTTTCGATTATGGAGAGGCGGATCGTTGAATCCTCGTAAACCCGGAGAGGGAGTCATCGAGTGAAAAGCGAAAGCATTCCGTAGGACACGCAACGGAAATTTCTATTTATTCGGCGGGATTATGTCCGAAATCAAATACTACTACGCAAATTTACATTCTCATTCCCTTTCGCTCACTGATTTACCAGGGGCGCGACTCGCCGCGGGTTTGCGCATCTCAGCAAAGCATTAATGTGCGCCAGATTCATTATATTATGAAGGTAGTAAACCTCGTTGAAATGACGAAAGAAGCATGTTAAAATGATTACCTGCCGAGGCTATTATGATGAATATTATTATGACTAAATTAACGTTTATTTCGGAGAGAACGATTGCTATCGCAGGCGAGATAAGGTCCTATAATCTCTACGTTGTATCGATCATTAGATGGGCATAAACATACATACCCACCCTGAACCTTTATTTTGCGTTACCTCAATTTAAAAAACGGGCTCTTTCTCCGATCCTTGGAGTCTCAGATGGAAATCGTCCTTTGATAAACAACCAACCGAGATTTTCACGTGGAACTCTCGTCCAAAACCATCATTCCAATCTCTTTCCTGGCATAATTATTAGTTTAGCGCCATCTACAGGACTGACGCAAATTAAAATATACGGCTCCATGTCACGATTTCGTATCTCTTTTCCTAACGCTCATTTTTTGCTCGCCATCTCCCCTCGAACTTTTGGAAATTTGCCCACTTGGCCGTACTTTTGGACTCGACTTGCCTCCGAACTTTGATTACTGGTCGGGTTCATCTTTTTTGCCCCCGTTTCCCGCCGTTTTTACATCTTCCGGATGATTGCGGGCAATTTCCGAAGGAAAACTGCTCGAACAGTGAAAGTTGGTTCTAAAGATAGAGGATCTTCCCGATGCTGGTTTGTCGGTCAAGTTCTTTCGGGGCTCTTTCCGCGAAAATAATTTTGATCTCTTTCCCCGCGTCGCGTGACTTATTTCTTATCTTCCCGGGTGAAACAATACCCGAGGAGCACGGCGGGAGTTGGGTGATTCCATGCAAAGGAAACCTTGGTTCCCCCAAAATGCAACTATATTTCATACTGTGTCAAAGATTCGGAAATGAGGACCGTTGGCCGGCAAAATGGAAAACACTTTAGATAAGCAAAATCATTCATTCGGGGATGGATATGGTTTTCACAAGAAGAGGATTTGGAACTCAACGAAATAGAATCTTACAACTAAAAAAGTAATCATGATATATTTATATTGTTTCTGATTATTCTTTCAATTATGACATGTATCTATCAGGGAACGATGATGATGATGAAGATCAAGAGTGTTAATGAACTTTCGAACGTGAAATTATCCGTAGCACACTATTAGCTGCTAGACTGGCGATTTAAAAATAAATATCAATGGTATAGACATCAAGAAGTATAAACAATAAATGAAGAGAGAAGTTTATGCAAGAAACATTGGCCTTCAAAATAGAAAACACTTTAGATAGGCAACGCCATTTATTCGGATATGGATACTGTTTCCACAAGAAGTTTAGAAGAATTTGGAACTAAACAAAATAGAACCTAACAACTAAAAAAGTAATTATGACATTGTTTCCATTAGGGAACGATGGTGATCAAGAATTTTAATAAACTTTCGAACGTGAACTTATCGTGTGAATGCTGTTAGACGATTGAAGTAATTAAATGTCGACAGAGGAAAAGGGCGTGTCAAATATTTAGAGGAGAGAAATAGCCAAAGAGTGTAACAGAGGGAAAAATACAAGGGGAAAAATTAGAGGGGAAGACAAAGACAGAAGTTGTCAGATGATATAAAGGGTGGGGTAAGTTACTAGAAGGTGAAGGAAATGGCGTAGGGAATATTAAGGCACATGAACCAACGAAAGGTAGAACACTTATGTATACTGTTAGACGCGTAATTGACTAAGTAAAAATAAATGTCATTCATATAGACATCAAAAAGTATAAATAATATACAGAGCTAATTAAGTGGAAAGGCTGTTGAAAGCGGTAAAAAGACGACGGAAACTAATGAGGCATAGGTTAAAGCAATACAATCTTCTGAAGACAATATGAATGGTGAGAGAGATCCTAGAGGATTGGCTAGGATTATGGGAGGCAGGTGATGGTCAGAGTCAAGGTTGGGAATTATGTTGGAATGAAGCCATCGTCTGGGAACAGAATGGCCTAAAGAGTTGCAATATAACAATCTCTGGATTGTTAACTCGCGATGTCAACACAGCTAAATATAAAATATGACTTTTAAAAAACACCCTCATTTTATAATTATATAGTAAAAGAGGCAGAGAATATACCCCATTTAAGGAAATAAAAAGCCCTTATAATAAAAAAACATACAAATTATTTTTGTAGCCGTAGAAACTGTCGACTTTAATGATAACCGTTCGCGACCGATCATTGATCAATCTTCCATCTTTAATTTACAGTACAGAGTTCTTCAGCTTTATCTTTTTGTTGCAGGGAATTTCCTAAGGCAAAGGTGGCGAGCCTATAGCACTCGTGCCCAAAGTGTGATATGAGAGAATTTTTTAGGCTCTGGCAGAATTATCTTTGCAATGCCTTCTTCACTTATACCTACCACCTCTGTCTTAGTTCCCTGCAACAGAATGACGAAGCTGAAGAGATCGGGACTGAAAAAGTATGAAGCTCCATAATAAATATATAAGTATTCTGTTCGTTAGTCATTATAATCAATAACTATTTACGTCAATTGAAACGCATTAATCCCATCATTTACACAATAAAATGTACAACTCTTACTAAGGTTTTGCACCACATTAGCACACAAATCCTTTATATTCCCCAAGTATAGCATTCTTTCGAAAAAAGGTTCGCCGTACCAGTTCTAACGGTAAACAGAAAAATTAACCCGGAAATTCCACCCAACGTAGTTCGAGTGTAGATGATGATAACGAGGAGCATGTATTTTCGGAACGACTTTAATTTCGCCGACGTTCTTAAACACGTGATGCCGCTACCTTCAATTTTTAAGCTCGCAAATATTCCCACAAAACAGATACAATATTTACGGAGATCTAGGCAATCTACGAAGTCAAAAAGGAAAGTGTTTTTTATGGAAAACCTGTCCCCATAAAAATTCCGCCTTCTTTCACCGAGGTCTCTGTTGGTTTCGCCTGCGGAATAAGGGTGTTTCCACGAGAGAGAGGGACCTCCCATAAAAATCCCTCCCCTACGCACAAAAAAAGACGAAATTCCGATTATTTATGGAATAAGCGCAGTAAAGCGAGCCGGAATATCAAATGAAGGGAATTATCATGTGGAGCCTCTCCTGACAACTACGCCCGAGTTCTCCCATCGATTTTTTCCCGCCTAAACCCTCCTCTCACTTCTGCCCCGCCGCATTCGAATAGGATAATATTCCGCCCATCATTTGTGTACTCCAGAGGCTCTTGAAAGCGATTCCTTTTTAATGCTACCAGATTCGATATTCGTGTTTCGGAGGATCTGATCCCTGGGGTTCTCTCTCCAGCTACGTCCCTTGTCCAAACCTTTTCACCCTTTTCCCCTTTCGGGTACTTATCTTCCCGCCACCCTTTCCACCGTCAGATGTCCCACCCACTCCTGGCTTTCCATCCTTCCTTCCGCTTGGATTTATATCGCCGTACATTCGGACGCTTCGCTGCATCTGCATCACAATCGCCTCTTGCAGTCCGGGAGTTTGAAAACCGCGATATATTTCGCGGCTGAGGGAGAAATGGAAAATGTTTACGTATTCCGGAGACGAACGCGGAAGTTATAAAGGGGACATTTTTGCGCGTTACGTCAAACGAGATTGATTTTTGTCGAAAGCGTCGTAACTTAGCGATGGCGCGTTAGCGGTTTCTGCAAGTGATAAACGCGAGGATGTCGGTTTTTTTATGTTTAAACCCAAGAACGTGGGCTGCATGAATAATTCTCGGAAAATGTGGATTTGAAGTTTAAAAGTATAAATGTAATATGAGGTAAATACGAAATAATTTGTATGCATTATATTTATATGATATAAGGAGTAACGTAAGCGAAAAATACGACATGACAGTACTCGATCATACGAATAAGTCCCCCACTAGCAGGTATTTTAACTAATAAACTGTAAGAGGTATTATTAGTATCATTTTTTGTTGTTATTTTAACCTCTAAACTACTATGCTGGAAAGTGAGAGACCTGGGTTCGAGTCCCAGTCATGTGGGTATTTTTCGCTACTGTTTCTCCTTTTGTTTCTAGCCACACGGCTATTTGTGATTAGTTAAATACCGCTCCCTGATCATAATTATGATATGTATACTGGCTCTTACGTTATCACACTTATTAATATAGCGTAGTAGTGGTATTTTTTTAAGTGGTTCCATAGGTGAGGTAATTTCAGACATACGGGTGTCAAACATGGGGCGGCTTTCATCGAAGGCGAATGCGCTACCAACTTGACCAACTGAGAGCTCACGTGTTCAATTTAATTAGTAAAATATTATGTAAATATATAAATATAATATTATGATGTAAATTAGTTATACGCATGAAATAAATATAATATATT